>JAAGKR010005238.1:0-52933 GCA_011419295.1 Clarias macrocephalus | reverse complement strand
TGTCTGGCAGACTTGGCCTATTTCCCCTAAATGGTAAAGGCATTTCACAGTGACCATCTACCTTAATTTTGGTTCCTTCCTCCAATACTGATATGAAGTGCAGATCCTCCTGAGACAGATGAGCATCCTCTACAGTTCTTTCAATGAAGTCCGATTCAAGTGCCCTTATCACATGTGATGGTGTGACTATTTCTTTCACTTGTGTTCGGCACATAAATCGCACCTCACCTACAAGATTAGCAGACGATTGCAGATGAGGTGTCACCTGTTTCACAACAATCCTGTGGCTGCTTCCAATTACATCGCCATAATCAATACAAGGGTTGACATGGCCGATTATGCTCCAACCAAGGTCTGTTCTTTGAGCAAATGGCTCATTGTCCTTTCCTGCTACAACTTCTCTGGGTAACAGAGCTTGCGAACAGTCATACCCTATAAGAAGACCAACATCACAGTCAATTAAAGGTGCAATCTCCTCAGCAAGGTGTTTCAGGTGAGGCCAGGCTCTTGCTGTTTTGGGTGTAGGAATGTGACTTAGATTGGCAGGAATAAACTCTCTAGAATAGGTTGCTGGAAGAGAGATTTTCTTTGATGAATAAAAGCCTCTGACTTGCAGCCCAGTTAACTTCTGACTTGGAATGACTGTACCTCTAGATGACAACGTGGAGATTTTTAATTGCACATCCTGTTTTGGTGTGTTGAGAGGTTTTGCCTTTTCTTGCAAGATGAAAGTAGTGTCACTTTGGTTGTCCAGCAATGCATATACAAGAACTTCATTCTCTGGGTTGCTTATGGTGGACAGCCACACTGGAATAACTGTGGACGTGTATGTGCTATTTAGATCTTGGACCACTCTATTAGATGTTGCTTCATTTGAAGCTTCGTTATTCTGTTGAGGTTCTATAATTTCCCTTAGCCTTCCTGTTACCTTCATACGTTTCCTGCTGTCTGTTCGGTTGAAATCATATTCTTTCCTTTTATCTTTTATGGCTCGGTCTTCATGTAAGCATGTTGGGTGCTTCCTCTTACATGTGTCGCAGACGCTCCTCACAGCTTGAATGGTGGCCTGGTCTTAGACATCCAAAACACAATTTTTTCAGTTGCACAAACTTGACTCGTTATGTTATTGACTTGTCCATGAATTTCCAACATGTATCAATACTATGGTTTGGCTTCTCACAAAAGACGCACCACCCTCTCTCCAGGGTTTCTTCTGTGCTGTTTACCAGTACCCGTGCACCAACACTCCGGTTTTTTGTTGTCCTTGTCCTATCACCCTCATTAGACTTTAAAGCGTGAAGAGAAGTCACTGGATTACAAGCTATCTTGGCTTCCATTGTAAGAAACTCGACAAACTGACTGAAGCTTGGGAATGTCTTGCTTGCTTCTTCAATCTCAACTGCCTTTCTGTTCCATCTGGCTATTGGTTTTCACCACAGTCATTTAGGACTTCAAGACTCTTAATCTGATACATTGCTGTTTGACAGCCTCGAAGGAAGTCCACAAATTCTCTTAGTTCAACACAGTCCTTGGGTCCTATCTTTGGCCATGAGGCAAGCTTATCCCTGAAGGCCTTTGCAATTACAAATGAGCTCCCATACCTTTCTTCTAGGATGCTCCATGCAGCATGATAAGCTGCATCTGTACGTAAAAGGAAATAACTCTCAATGGCCTTTTTGCAGGTCCTCCAACATATCTGCGAAGGTAATAGATTTTCTCATTCACTGGAATGTTCTTCCTGTCAATCAACGTTAGAAAGGACATTTTCCAGTCTGTGTACCTTAGTGGATCTCCACTGAAAACAGAAGGTTCTGGTACTGGAAGGCGACTTACATTGATAGACTCTGCTATTGCTTCAGCAATTGCTGTAGTACTATGCTCCTTATAAAAATTAATAACAGGTTCTTTCTTTGTCACCTTGTGGTATTATAACAGGCTGATCATATGTGAGCTGTTGTGGTGCCACATGATTTGCAAGAAGATATCTTGGATTAGGTGCAGGTTTGTCTTGCATTAAGTTGCAGTCATGGAGCAATTCTGATATCTCTTCATCTGAGCTCTCTTGCTTTTCATAAACTTGCAATCGTGCTTTTGCCGCATTCATTCTCTTAACAGTCTCTAAGCGCTCTATCTGAGTACGCTTGTCTTCTAAAACCCTTTTTCTTGCAGCATTTTCTGATTCTTGTAGTGTAAGCCTCTGTCTGTGTTCAACTTCAAGATCTCCTAGCTTTTGTTTCTCAGATTCAATTTCTTGCAAGACCTTCAAAGTAGCTTGGGTTGCTGCTAACTCTGCGGCTGCTTCTTGTTTATTTGCAGCAGAGCGACTTGAACGTCCTGAACTTATGCTTAAGCTACTTACAGACCTTGAAGCTTGAGAGCTTGACCTAGACCTTTGAGAAGCAGTAGATGAAAATACTGAGCCAGTCTCCACACCGTAATCTTGTTCCTTATAAGAGATCTCCCCTTCCTCCTTCTCTTCAAGACGATTCCATGTATACTCCAACAGCCGACTTGTAAGAGCATCACAGGTGTCTGCTCTGCGGCGTGTCTCGCCGTCTGGAGCTCTATGCTGTCTTAAGTCATCAAAAGCTTGTTTAACATCTGTTGAAGCACAACGAATTTTAGTCCTGAGGTCTAGTAAGACACCAATAGGAGATGGTTGATCTAATGCCTTCTTAGCCTGTTTGGCAAATGCCTTCCATCTGGCATAAGTGATTGCAAAGCAACGTTGAAGCTTTTTTGATTTGTGATCATGCAGTTCTTGACCCTTTTCAGAAAACTTTCGGGTTCTCTGGCTTCTTCGTAACTCCTCTACAGTAGCAGCTTCAGTCTTTATGGGTACCTCCGCCTCAACTGATGGATTCGTGCTGAGAGGATCCTTACCAGGGGATTTAGGCTGCTGTTGTGACCTTACAGCATCACTGTCTGTGTCTGAGTCTGATTTATTAGCTCCACACTCATGCTCAGCCATTTTAGTATTGCTCTATGTTAGATGAAGTATTTCACTATTTATTTACTCAACCCAAACTTAGTTTACTTACTTTAAATTATTACTCATATTAACTTAATAAGATCCGTTTTAACTAGCAATGTGTTAAATTATCTAAATGGTTTCACAACACTATATCACAATACACATTAACTTATTTTAACTTGTACTAAGAAGACACTTACTTGACACTTAATACTATGATGTGCTCAACAGGGACTGAAAGTAAAAACATACACATAACACTGTAACTCTTTACCCTTTAGGATTTATAGAGTCCTATTACCACTTCTTAACATTTAACTTGTTTTAAACGTTTTCTTCTTGTTGGCTTTACTCTACCACTTCATCCCACTTGATCAGGTTACCAGTGTATGCATAGTCTTCTCTTGGAGCTAGAGCGCGATGAAACCTTAAGAAGCTTGCTTGCAGGTCCTTCTGCAGCAGGCACTGATCATCTTTACTGCACCTCGTGTCAAGCAGGGTGAGTTCTCACTGTAGCTCTCCTTAGTCAAATCACGGACACAAGGCGTTCTCTGTTTGGTCACTGGCATTTATTGCACGTTCATACTATAACATGCTGTAAATATGCCGTGAAAACTAGATAACAAAAATAAAACACAATAAGTAAAACAAAATACACATGTGATAACTATGTGATAACACAAGCATTCTCATAGGAATGATCAATAAAATAAATAAATAAATGTTCACAACACAAATAACTTTATTATTATGCAATTTCCAAACAATGAGGTGCTAATCACAAAATAAAACAATATTTACATTCACTTAAATGCAGATGAACTGTCACACTGCTCTTGTGTAAGGTCCGCTAGCATGCATGCAAGTTTAAATTAGCATGCATTAACTTTAGGCGTTAAAATAAAACACTACATACCTCATTGGCCGCAATAATTTGAAGGGAGAAAATTTTAACTAACTCTTCACTCCATACATGTCTTCAAGAAACTATATTGCACAAAACGTAGCTCAAAAATAATCCCGTCACAACAACAACAACTCTCACATGGCAAGTATAAGGTGTCGCACACAATTAAACCCTGACTCCCCCTTCACTGGAGAACATTGGTTCCACTTTAAAATACTATAAAGGTAATTTAACCACGCATCCTATTCTTACTAAACAAAAAATATACTTGGTTAACATAAAATATTCATATATTTAACTAAAACAATTAAATAACTTAGAAGCAGAATAACTGATTATAATAGCAGTTACAGAATGAAAGGCTGCTACCGTTGTCTATGTTAGCCATTTCTTTTTAGATTGATCGATTATCATTTTGTTTTGAGGGACAAATTTTATTAGTTTCAATAACTGTACACAATATTTAAGTCTCTGTCTGATTCCTCGAATTTGCATAATTAGCGCTGCCCTAATTAAAGTGCAGTCTGGAATAAAAGATCCCAACTAAATTCTTTATCCTGTACCTGGCGTTATCACTAAAATCACATCCCAGGCCACAGATATTAACGTCCTGTTTATGGCACATTAGTATATGTGAGGGAGCAAACTTTTCAAGATGGGTGGTGACCATGGTGGCCATTTGGAAGTCTGATCCAACTTTTGTTTTTTCAATAGGAAGAGGGTCATGTGACACATCAAACTTATTGGGAATTTCACAAGAAAAACAATGGTGTGCTTGGTTTTAACGTAACTTTATTCTTTCATGAGTTATTAAGTTTCTGACCACTTATAAAATGTGTTCAATGTGCTGCCCATTGTGATGGACAATGCAACCCTCTTCTCGACTCTTCACACACTGATAGCAACACCACAGGAGAAATGCCAGCACAGGCTTCCAGTATCCATAGTTTCAGGTACTGCACATCTTGTATCTTCACACCATAGACATAGACTTCAGATGACCCCAAAGATAAAAGTCTAAAGGGGTCAGATCGGGAGACCTTGGGGGCCATTCAACGGGCCCACGACGACCAATCCACTTTTCAGGAAACTGTTCATCTAGGAATGCTCGGACCCGACACCCATAAAGTGGTGGTGCACCATCTTGCTGGAAAAACTCAGGGAACATGCCAGCTTCAGTGCATAAAGAGGGAAACACATCATCAATTAGCAATTTCAAATATCCAGTGGCCTTGAGGTTTCCATTGATGAGGAATGGCCCTATCTTTGTACCCCATATACCACACCATACCATCACTTTTTTTGTTCCAAAAGTCTTGGAGGGATCTATCCAATGGGGTTAGTGTCAGACCAATAGCGGTGATTTTGTTTAACTTCACCATTCACATAAAAGTTTGCCTCATCACTGAACAAAATCTTCTGCGTGAACTGAGGGTCCTGTTCCAATTTTTGTTTTGCCCATTCTGCAAATTGTGTGCGCTGATCTGGGTCATCCTCATTGAGATGCTGCAGTAGCTGGAGTTTGTAAGG
Organism: Clarias macrocephalus; assembly: GCA_011419295.1. Classification (NCBI taxonomy): domain Eukaryota; kingdom Metazoa; phylum Chordata; class Actinopteri; order Siluriformes; family Clariidae; genus Clarias; species Clarias macrocephalus. The sequence goes on along the minus strand of JAAGKR010005238.1, from coordinate 47,522 downwards.
GTGCCATTTGTGAGTAACTAATATCCGCCGAAAGGATGTTCGACTAACGTCACTCTCCAGTGACATGCGGCGAGTGCTACGCCGTGGGCTCTTGCTGAATGAAGCTAGGACAGCCACTGATGTTTGTTCATTAGTGACAGTTTTCATGCATCCACATTTTGGCAAATCCAACACTGAACCAGCTTCACGAAACTTAGCAAGCAGTTTGCTAACTGTAGCATGGGAGATAGGTGGTCTCGTAGGGTGTCTTGCATTAAAATCTGCTGCAATGACCCGGTTACTGCGTTCACCAGATATCAACACAATTTCGATCCGCTCATCACGTGTTAACCTCTTCGACATGTCAATGGCTGTGAACAAAGAGAAACTTGTAAATAATTCATGAAAGAATAAAGTTACGTTAAAACCAAGCACACCATTGTTTTTCTTGTGAAATTCCCAATAAGTTTGATGTCACATGACCCTCTTCCTATTGAAAAAACAAAAGTTGGATCCAAGATGGCCGACTTCAAAATGGCCACCATGGTCACCACCCATCTTGAAAAGTTTGCCCCCTCACATATCAACGTCCTGTTTGTGACACATTAGTATATCACCAACCATTCCCATTTTATTAAGGTGTATCCATATAAATGGCCCACCTTGTACATACATTGTAAAAACCTGCATGAATATCGGCTGGGTTTGGTGCTTCTAGATGGTTGAATGTTAACGGTTTGTCGCATATTTAACTGAGCGTGTAGGCTAAGCTTCCACTGGTTTTGAAGGTATATGGTTTCAAGGCGTCTAAGCGTATTTTATTTTTCATAGGGTATCACTCCCTCCAGGAAATACACGACACCGTAGTTGTTGTAACTGATGGATTTAATCTTTCTTTTGTTACTTCACGGTTAAATCCACCGTCAAACTATACAAATGAACAAAATACACATAAGCAAACATTTGTTGATATAAACAAACTCTAAACTAAATATATACAATAAAGAAAAATAAACATACACTTACAAACATAAAACCTTATAAATATCCTTTTTTGTGGCGACCAAACTTTACTTGAGAACACTTGCTTCTTCTTCTTAACTTGTTTACCCGTTTCACGTGGTTCTTAGCAGCGTCATAACAAAGAAAAAGTCCGGGTGCAACATAGCACAGCGGAACGAAAAAATTGTTCCTACTAGTTAAAAATACAACAAATATTCAAAAACCAGAACAAAATAAAACAAAAACAATATATATAAATTATGTTTATGGCAGCTAAATAGGGTTATAGGATATCTCCATGTCAAGTTTCAGTCTTTTTATAGATTTGTTAATTTCATTAACCAGTTCCTTGATACTGTTATAATAACCATAACTGATATTTAAAAAATGTTTATATATTTTATTTCCCTCTTGCAGATTAATGTGACATTAAGATTCTCGCAGTGGTAATGAGTACAAACTATGGACATATTGAACCTCTGAAAGTCCTACCTCCCATTCACCTTTTAAATCAATTGGTTTGGCTAATTTAGTTGTATAGTAAGAAATCTTGTTACTAGGGTAAATATCCAGCGATGCGTTGCTTGCAAGAGTTAAATAGAATCCGCTCTCCTCCATGGTTAAATGGTTATAGATTTCTATTCTGCTCGTGACGGCCTTTTTTAAGCTCAGGTGATATGTTAACCACGTCTTTGGCAGGAACCCAGGAATTGAATTTATCAGGCCACCCCACCCACTTCACCAGGCAAACTTTTTTTCGGTTTTGGATCTTGACGGATAAGATTTTCTCTATTTTGAACGCTTTGTCTTTTCTGGTGATAATCTTTTGTAATTCAGGTTCATAAAACGCGCCCTCAATTTCTTGATTATCATAATCACATAGTTTATATACCGGAGGATCTCTCGGTATCCACTCAGAAATTGTAAAATATTCGTCAGTAAAGTTTTGCTCATAACCTTTTTCAAACTGCCTTTTTAAATGAGAAATTCTAACGGTATCACCAACTTTGAACTTAAATTTTAGTTTCTTTAGTTTCGGTGTTGATAGTCCATAGAGGGTTTTAAATACGCTAAAAAAATTGGTTTCGTTTACCTCCGTAGGCTTCATTTTAATGCTGGAATGGTGACTGTTATTGCAGGCATGAACCAAATCCTGTACTACGTCAGTGTATTTTTTCATGTTAAAAGCTATGAAATATCTCCAAATCCTAGTCTTTAGGGTTCTGTTGAATCTGAAGCCTTTTGTCCCGTACCAGTGGCAAAGTGTGTAATGTTGTGTTTTTTCATTAAGGTTTGAAACTGTTTTTGAAAAACTCCTTCCCTTCATCTGTTTGTAGTTTTGGGGGGATTCTTCCTTGCTTCAGAATAGAGTCAAAAGCTTTAGTGACCTCGGTTCCGGACTTGTTTTGCAGCACCCGCACCCAGGCATACTTGGATAAAATATCTATACACGGTATCAAAAACTTCGCGTTGTCATTACTACCTGACAAGTTGCTCATATCAACTAAATCAGCTTGCCATTGTTCATCGTTGTTTTTTACAAAAAGCTTTTTTTTTTTTTTTACTTTGTAGATAGAGTGTATGCATCCTGCTCTGCTAACCATTTTTTTTTTATCTCAGAATCATTAACTCTTTTCCCTATTTTCTCAATGATAGCTCTTTGCAAACTTTCAACACCACCATACGACCCTGGGACTGACGGTGTATAATATACATTCTTCAACAAATGTTCAGTCATTTTGGACTATCAGGACAAGATTGACCAAACATCGGTGTAGACTATGCATTTATTCACAGGTAACGTATAATGCAAGTAAGGTTTACATTTTGTACATTAAATATTCAATCAGATACTTAAAATTATTAAAAACATCAACGTTTTCCCTTTCTAAAGCACTATTCGGATGGGACTAGATTTACTGGGGGACGTTAGAGAAATTTCTGTTTCACAGAGGTACTTTGTAATTTTAATCCCGTCCGAATCTGCCATGTCTGTCTTTTCCTCACACGACCTCTGTGAAAGTTTCAGAGCAAATTACCTACTGTTTTTCAGCAAACACGGCGGTCCTCTGAGAAATCTAATCCTGTCCGAATGCGAATGTCTGTGTTTGCCGAAAAAAAAAATTCCGAAACGCGTTTTCTTGTGTTTTTTGGTCAGCGTGACCTACCGTACAATCTCTAGCGCGCCGGTATTCGAGTTTCTGCTTTCTACACTCCAGTAGAAATCCTCATCCTCAACACGTCATCTTGTGCAACGCCCACATGTAAAACACAGACACGCCCACCTCTGTAATAAACACGGAGATGTTAGTCCCGTCCAAATCCATACATGAAATGACAGACATCGGCAGAAAAAAATTCAAACCCAAACATCCCCCTGTAAAACTAGTCCCGTCCGAATAGTGCTTAAGTAATTTAGAAACACAAACATCGGTTACATAGGTTAAGATGCATAATGCATAACTAGTTTTGCAGTCAAAAGGAAGACCAAAGCATTTTTTCTAATCATCTACCCATTGACACAGAAGTTGTTTTGTAAACAACAGAAGTTGAGTCCATAAATAACTTCTGTGTCAACGGGAAGATGATTAGGAAAAATGCTCTGGTCACGGACTATCATTTCAACATTTTTTAAAAGTATGTTGGTTAGCTCAATCTTCAGGCTTTGCTCGCAGTCAACATCAACGTAGCACGTTTTGCGGTTTCCCATGTGTGTGGTTTGTCAGCCGGCTCGAGGCATGAGTGAAAGGTCCAAAAATCGATAACATCTTCAAAGACTTGTTCACCACAGATTTCTTTTGCTTTCTCTTTCACATCGTTCACAACAGATTTGATGTTAAACTCATCTCGCCAATCGCACACAGTAGCTTCAGCAATGCCTTGAATTTTTTCCAGGGATGGCATGTGGTTGATTCCACTCAATTTCAGAGCTCTTGCTACTACTGCACAGAACACAAGCTGGGTTAAATTACCTGAGCAAGATGGGTTGTTGATTCAAAGCACATAGTGGGTATACATTGACCAACATGCTGGGTATAATCACGCGTAATCTATTAATACTGTCTACATACAACACAAATATCAACTTAAAAATGTAAAAAAAAAATTATAAAAATTCCTTGTATAATACTAATTATTATTATTATTATTATTATTATTATATTTTTTTCCAGAATCACTCAACTAATTTCTCAAATGTCAAGTTAATTTATAACAATTCCATAAAGTAGGCTGCAATTCAAAGTATTTTTGTAAATATTAAACCTGTAACAAGCAGAATAATTAATCATTAGTGTAACCTGAGTTAGGCTAATAAAGAGGTCTTTGTCTTTTGTGTTAAAGATGTTTTAAAACTCCACAAGCAAGAAAGACTCCACAATGATAAATTCAACCAAACCAAAAGTTTATTATACAAAAACTAAACAGAGGGTGTACCAAAATAAACAAAGAAACAAAATTTACACTAATATTACCAGGGGTTGGACAATGAAACTAAAACACTGGCCAATTTAGTGTTGGATGTTTCATGGCTAAATGTGACCAGCCTGGTGGCCAATCTTGATTGCACATTCCACCAGTAAGAGCAGAGTGTGAATGTTTAATTAGCAGAATAATAGCACAGTTTTGCTTAAAATATTGCAGTGCACACAACATTATAGGTGACACATCAGAGTTCAAAAGAGGACAAATTGTTGGTGCGTCTCGCTGGCACATCTGTGACCAAGACAGCAAGTCTTTGTGATGTATCAAGAGCCGCGGTATCCAGGATAATGTCGGTATACCACCAAGAAGGACGAACCACATCCAACAGGAGTGACTGTGAACGCAAGAGGAAGCTGTCTGAAAGGGATGTCCGGGTGCTAACTCACATTGTATCCAAAAAACATAAAACCACAGCTGCTCAACTCACTGCAAAATTAAATGTGCACCTCTACTCTCCTGTTTCCACCAAAACTGTTGGTCGGGAGCTCCACAGGGTCGATGTACATGGCCGGGCTGCTTGGTCACTCGTGTCAGTGCCAAACGTCAGTTTCAATGGTGCCAGCAGCGAAAATCTTGGGCTGTGGACAATGTGAAACATGTATTGTTCTCCACCTTCACTGTCTTTCCCACATCCTGAAGAGTTACGGTGTGGAGAAGCCTCAAAGCAGCGTACCACCCAGATTGTTGCATTCCCAGAGTGAAGCATGGGGGTGGATCAGTGATGGTTTGGGATGCAATATTATGGCATTCCCTAGGCCCAATACTTGTACTAGATAGGTGCGGCACTGCCAGAGACTACTGAACCATTCTGGAGGACCATGTCAGACCAATGGTTCAAAAATTGTATCCTGAATGCAGTGGCGTGTATCAGGATGATGATGCACCAATACACACAGCAAGACTGGTGACAGAGTATTTTGATGAACATAATAGTGAAGTTGAACATTTCCCATGGCCTGCACAGTCACCAGATCTAAATACTATTGAGCCACTTTGGGGTGTTTTGGAGGAGCGAGCCAGGAAACCTTTTTCCTCCACCAGCATCACGTAGTGACCTGGCCACTATTCTGCAAGAAGAACAGCTCATAATCCCTCTGGCCACTGTGCAGGACTTGTATCTGTCATTCCCAAGACGAATTGATGCTGTATTGGCCACAAAAGGAGGCCCTACACCACACTAATGAATTATTGACTTCAGGTGTTTCAGTTTCATTGTCCAACCCCCTATATACAGTACATTTGCCCTACTAGCACACTTTAAATGATTATTTTTGGAAATAGGTGACAGTATTTCTCTTTGTTCTTAAGCAAAGACATGTGCTCTGGAGAACTGTCTTCTTCCTTATTCCTTCCTGATTTACATTGTTTGAGCTGGAGATTGTGAAATTGTTTTTTCTTCAACAGCTTGCTTGCTGTTTTTTCACCATTGGAGCGAAGTTGTGAATCTGTCTCTTCCCCTTTTTGACTGGGTTAAGCTTCCTGCTACGTTTGGGGTAGCTCTGTTCATCCCTACAAACACGTTCGGGGGGCAAAGAGTCTTTCTTTTTAGCGGGTGATGAGGAAATGAGACTGGGGGAGTACGGATCTTTAGATCTTTTTATGTCTGATATTTTGCGACGACCATCCCCGTTAGGTATTGTTGAAAAGGGTATGTTTAGGTTCGCTACAGTGTGTAATAATTTCTTCCAACCTAAAGGTCTCTGATCTTCAGATACTTTATAAGGGGCTGTGAGATTCTTCAACAACCATGTGAGACTTTTTGATAGTGTTTCCTTTAAAAATAAATTCACCGTCATCGTTCCATGAAGCAACATCGCCGGATTTTTAAAAAATTTCCATAATGTACGAAGCATTTCTTTTGTTCCTTTCAGAAACGTTGTCAATCACCTCTTGAGCAATTTCATCTCTGGGAGGTTGTGAACTTTCTGTGACAGCTGCTTCTGTTTTGCTTTCCGGTATTTTAGGTAGGCTCAGGGTGAGTTCAGTGGTTTCCTGCTCTCCTAGTTTTACCAAGTTTAAAAACCTTTGCAGAGTCAATATATAGAGTTTAGCCTTCTTGTATTCATTCAGATCCGACCTTAACAAAATGTGACGAATTGCCTCGTCTAAGTTGTTTTCAACAGTCTTTCTTAAGCTCTCTTTCTCCGTGGCGGTGTTTCTAAGTTTATCCAGCTAATGTTGAGGGACTAAATACAGTTTCTCGGCAGTCTCCATGTTAATTGTTAAGAGACGCAGTTAAGCTGGTTATAAATGGAACGGCTATGCTGGGCAGCAGGAGAAGAAATCCTCCGGATTGATCAATAACTTTCCTTTTTGTTTCTATAGATGCTCTTTTATCAGCAAAAAGTTTGATGTATTTTTTCTGTTTTTTAAAATCTCTGTACTGTTTCGATGTCAGCGGTACGTTCCCTCTGAGCACGTTTAAGGCTAGTTCACGTATGCTCAAAATGAGATCTACCGGTGCTTCGCGTAATATATCCTTTCTTTGCTGCGGTGTAGATCTGTTTAATATTTTCAACAATGGCAGGGAATTTTTCAACCGATTAGACATTGTTCTTATTACTTTAAAGTTTTTTTCTTCTTCTTGGGGACACAAACAACCTCTTTTTCTTGTGGAAACACCCCTGACCAGAGACGTAGTTCTTCTGGCGTTCCGGCTTTTAGATTAACCATTAAATAACCGTATGGTTTAGCAGTGGCATCTTGAAAACTTTCTAAAAAATACTTGCTGTTACCCAGATACTCAGATACATCTGACGAGCCAGTACGCCGATCTGTAATTTGTCTCTGGGGTTTTTAAAAAGAATCATGTAGTTGGTGTTCAGGTTAATTGTTCTACTAGCCTTACCTTGAAAAAACTCATTTTAAACAAGATGACGCTCAGATTTCTGTGGTGGGTGTATTTTGTAAAAGCTTTTTCTACTTCGTCGTTCTTACTGGCGGATTCCATCAAGTCATCTATTACCAATAAGTTTGTTTTGCTGGGTGGAAAAAGTTCATCATCACACAAAGAATCAGGGATTCCTTGAATAAAATTTATATTTATTCTCGTCAACAATTCATCATACAGAGGTTGCCAACAAGAAAAGATCCACACAATGTTTAATGTCGGGGACTTTCGACATTACAGCATTACAGTTTTCCAGCAAAAGTTTGATAAAAAACGATTTACCGCTATTACTAGGTCCACACACGATACATAAAAATGGCAGTTGCAACCTCGTGTCAAACGTAGTCACATTTAGATTTTCCATGACTAATGAACGAATCAATATAAACAATCAAATGAACTATATACATAGATACACACATAAATATATACATATAAACATGTACAAACTTAATAACCATAAGGAAGAATAGTGAAATCAGGCAATAAAACACACTTATCGTACACAACCCTGAAAATTTTATCAGCGAACGATTCCTCAAATGAAACCCCCTTTTATCTCACGTGATTTGATTGTACAAAGTTACAAGTTGACCAATTTGATTAGAATTTTTCACTCGATCGATCACCAGCTCTGTCAGAGATTTCAGATTGATAATTTCAGAATTGGCATAATTTAGTGTAATACCTTTAGCTTTCATCGTTGTTTTTCTTTTTAGAGTTTTGTAACCGTAGGTTTTAGGTCCAGCACTTACGAACTCTAAAATTTGATCACCGTCGTCTAGCTCGCTGGCAAGTCCTCCTAAATAATCGATCCAATCACCTTCTTTACTTTTAAAAATTACGCTGTCGGTGTCAGTGTACAAACAACGTTGATTCAATCAGTCCATCAAATTATACAGTTCAAGTTTAGCAAACGCTGTAGTGAAAATACAGATGAATACATTAGCATTCCCCGGTTTAATCAGTCTGTCATCTGCATAATGCCACTGCGCGAGTGAAACTTCATCGTTCAAATAGGAGAACTGGGTAACATTGTACATATCAGAGAACATGAAATGTAAAAGGTCAGCCGGATCACTGATCAGAGTTGTGTTTGACCTGTCTGGTTTTTGACAACTTATCCCACAATGAATTAAGCGCGAGTTTAGCCACTGATCTTTTGGCAGGATTAATGTCAATACGTTTTGGATCTAGCTCGATTCCCTTGTTTTCTTTGTATCTTCGAACATATTCATGTTTAGCGGTTTCACCCACTACCCAGGCCGAATATCCTGAACTTTTATAATGTACTCTGTAAAAAGATTGTCTGACTTTTTAGGAAAGTGCCAGACTTCAAACACTTTTAATATTTTGTAACCTTTTTCGATGGCTTTTGCTATTTCTATAGAGGCCCATGTACCTGTCAGAGCCCTGGCCTGCTCTGCGTGGTTGCAGCGCTGTTGTTGCTGCTCGCAACATGTTCTACATAGACAAAAGAGGAGTTTGCTGTTTACGCAATACGGAAGAACGGGCACCCACAAACCCCTAGGTGGTAATACTTTAGCTCTGATTATACCGAAGAAATTCTCTAGAGGCTCAAAGTCCCGATAAATGATGACGGGGTAATCGATCGGGTATGTCTTTGTCTTGTTTACATACGGGTAAAGGTGAAATCAAAATAATCGATTCTCTCACCAGGGTTAGCTATGTAATGTAAATGTAGCGCATTTGTTCGACCACCATAAAGGGCATCACGAGGGTTTAAGCACTCCGGAAAGTCAAACTCTTTAAGAAAGTTTAACATGCCGCTGTCGTTTTTCTTCATTTCACTCTACTCATGTTCCCATATTGTTGTGATGTGTAAATTGTGGGATTCTTGTAAATTCTTGATTTTTTCCAGCGATTTTTGACGAACATCTACAAAGCTAACCTTAGAAGAGCTAAGAGGATGTGTGGTCATTGAGGGAAAACACTTTTCACAACCACGATAAAAACAACCAAGAAACTCAAAAGCCTTTCGCGTCTGACCTACTTCGCAGTAACCATCTACAAAATATTGACCACACCTAGCTTCACCCCAGTTCAGCACATGCTGAATGGGTAGATTTTGTGTGACTGAAATGTATTCGAGCCACTGAATGGATGGTGTTGAGAAAGATTTCTGCCTGTTGATGTAATTGTCAAGCGGCGAAATAGCTAGAGTGTTTTTAGGAAGAAACAAGCTAAAGATTTTCATGCAGACAGAAGCGATAGTTATGCATTTAAAGGGGTCGACCTTTGCACTCTGGAGTTGATACAGTATTCAGCCATCTCTTTCTTAAAATCAAAGACTTTGTCAGATACCGTTGTATACCACTTGAAAAACTCGGTCTGTCTTTAAGCATCATACTATCCACACCGTAAAACTTTGGTTCAGGATAAGGTTCTGATACCCTGAAAAGTAGTACGACGGCTGATTCCGCATTGAAAAAAAAAGCGGGCTGTACACCCCTTTGACAAGGACCAATACTGAATATTTGCAAACTCTAAACTTTTTGAACTTCTCGGCAGAGTAGTTGTAGTTTTTTTTGGGGCGTTAGGACAAACGGCCATAGATGCGTGCGCAAAGATATTCTTCTCAATATTCTCTTAATATTCCAAGAGGAGAGAGCAAAGTATTTGAATGGGTGTGTGTGAGTTTGTACCGAATCAGCGTGTGGGGTGGGGGGTATTTTGATGACATTGGGTGACATAGACGGGAATATAGACTGACCATACCTTTGATCAGCTAATTATCAGATGCATCAGATGTATGTCGGGTGAGTATGTATGTGTGCTTTGTTCTGGGGCGGGAGGTGGGTTGGTGGATGGGGGTGCCTCCGGGGGATAATTAAAAACAATTACCATCTGATTACTTTTTTGGGGACAATGTATGTATCTGTGCTTTGTTCTGGGCAGTGAGGTGGGTGGGTGGATGGGACGCCTACGGGCGATAATTAAAAACAATTGCCAACAGATGACTTTTTTTAGGGACAATGTATGTATCTGTGCTTTGTTCTGGGCGGGGTGGGTGGGTTATCGCCTCCTGGCGATAATTAAAAAGAATTACCAACAGATGTATGTATGTGTGCTTTGTTCTGGGCAGGGAATCTTTAATCAAATTACGATGACCTTCGACTCGTCAGCATTTTTTACTAATTATGATTACCCTTAAGCTTTATGACCTTTGTAACCTTGTTGACCTTTGAGCAATCAAATACAATTATCCTACTAAATATGATGACCCCTGACCTTTTTGACCTTTTGCCCTTAGATCAATCAATCAATCAAACTTTTGACAGTTTATACCAGATATTTCTCTCTCACGTAGACCTTGATTACAAGTGTCTGTGCCAAATGAATAAATGAAAATCTAATTAAGCGTTCAGGATATCACGAGTGGCATCTGAAAGAAGGATATTCGCACTTGATCCTGAACAATAAAAGCAATAAAGCGGCGCTGTGATGTAATGGAGAAATAAAGCCAATTATGTGCATGCTAGGTCATGCCCTTTGCTCGGCAGTATGTCCTATGGTGATCAGCGTTCATATAGCCGCCCAACATAGCCTCATCTTGGCAGAAACTTCTGGAAACGACCGCTGGGTGTGGTTAAAACAGCGAATTTTTTTTATTTTGTGTATTCCTAACAGGTAATCTTTGGTATAATACGGTTATGGTATAATAATATCGCGGCCGAGTTACGCATCCTGTACGCCGCGTTCTATTTGCACTATACCCGGAGTCCTCAAACCCTCGAGAGTGCACTTCCAAATCAAGTCCGCTCTTTGCGTTTTTGGAATTGAGACACAGCATGAGGAACTTTCTGGATTCTTCACTTCTGATGCAGGGTCAAGAGGCCACTTAATGCTGGCAGGATTTTATGGTTAGTTTATATAAATTTCTACCTAAATTTTAAATGTTGTAGTTGTGGTAGGAGCTCATTTTCATGTTTATTCGCTTTTCCACCTTTTTAGTTGTGTTATCCCTCACATGTTAAATAATGAGGTAAATTATTCAAAAATATACACTAAATTCATGTTCACGTTATGTATTTTTATGTATTGACAAGAGAAAAAATGTTTTGCATTAAATGCATATGTAGCTGTACGTCCTTAACAAAAATGCTCAACGTAAATGTTAGTTATATTGCAACACTAAGTGATGCTGTATAATCCATAGGTGGACCAACATGGTGAGGATGACAAAATATGGAGATGACTGAAGCATTGTTCCATGTTTTGTTCCTTGGGGATGAGACAAGTGGGACCTGACAGACCTTTTCCATTGTTGGAGGCAATGCTATTGATACAGACTCTTTGTTGAAGGCTATTGATGTTTGTTTGTTTGTTTTTTTGTCATTGATGTTAAGAAGTGTCTTCTCACCTGGGAGTTTCTCCAGCATACTGTAGATCAGATTGATGGACACGAGTACTCATCTCGTGTCATTACATTTTTGAGGACAACAGTTTTTTCAGCCAACATTTAATCAATAATATTTAAAAACATTTTATCATTTTTGTTTTTAATGTCATTTTTTAATTAAATAGTAATAGTTAAATAACGGATAGTTAAAATATTAAGATGGGAAATATTTGTGTCATGTGGGCATTATAAGATTTGTATTGAAAACTTCTATATAAAAAGTTTTTAAACATTGTATTAAATGCAAAAAATGCTATTCAAATCAGACTTACAGGGGCCTCTTGTTTTTGTTTTACAGAGTGTTTATGTTACAGTACATTTATTTTATATTTAACAAATGGTCAGCTTGTGAATATATGGTTTTGTCTGACATTTTGGTAAAAAATTAAGTTATTCACATTTTCTTATTCTGTGAATATCTATTTACATTATGTGAAGTTGTGAACATTTTGTGTCTTTTTTGAAAATAAAAAAATCAAATGGAATGTGTCGACCCAGCAAGAGTGTTAATTTAACCCACTGGTTGGGTCAAATAAAATAACCCAGAAAACTTGGTTTAAATGGCACAAGCCAGCACTTGGGTCAAAACAACCCAGCGCGTGTTCTGTCCAATAGTGACCCAGCAGCTGGGTTAGGGTTGGGTTGTTTTTTAACCCAGCAGTTTTTAGAGTGTGGTTACTAAATATCTGCATTAACAACAAATCTAACACATCCTACAAAACAGACAAGAGAAGTCTTTGATTTTTTTTTTATTATTATTATTTTATTGCTTGATTTTGCAAGGTTGAAATTTGACTTGAGTTCAGTTTATAGATCTTTATTACTTGATGAAATTGTTTACATTCACACTAAAAAAATGCTGGGTTTTTTTTACTACCCAAACGCTGGGTTGCCTCTGTTGGGTCATTTTTCTGGGTTATTTTCAGTGAGTTGGGTACTTTTGTTTAACCCAGCTTGCTGGTTTGGAGTTGGGTATCTAGTGACAGCTAACATCACAGATAAGACCGCCCCTCCCCCGAAGTTCACCGGTGGATTCAGTGGCTGTGTCAGCTTCGTGTCTTTTTTTCTTCCTCCTCACGCATTTAAGAGGAAATGTAAATGTTAAATATAAGGTCTGTATACACACTTTCGCTCACCTATGACTGAATTTGTTCACTGTATGTAACATTTATTACTATGTTAATGTTACACTCAAACTTTCAGCCTGGTCTGTGCTATAGCATGCTAGTTTATCTGACAATGGCTGCTAACTAGCCAAACCAAAGACCCCCACCTGTGTATGAAAGAAACTGCAAAAATGTCTCAGCTTTTTAGCTTTCTTTGTAGAATGCTTGCAGGGTGTATGAAGATAGTGAAGTGATGAATGAAAGCTAAACTGTTAACTGTAGTGCCAGCATGACGCTAGCATTTAGCTAGGTTGCTAGCGTTAGCAACCACATATAAAAAGTTGAGGTGTTACAAAACACTAATCTTCTTACAAATACGCACACTAGCCAACCCTCTCGATTTTTCCTTAAACTTTTACTTTCTTTAATTTCTTTCTTTCTAAGGTTGGAACCGACACCGTGGAATATCTCCAGCAGGCTGAAGTGTAAGTGCTTCTGAGTAATAGTATCGTAATGATGTCGCTGTTGATGTCAATGTATGGTTTGACCAGTATATCAAAGTAATTTAACTGTTTAAACTGTTTTACCCATAGACATGTAAAACATAAAAATAATAATAACCTATTTGTGAGGTAGAATTAAAACAACATTATAGTTAAACATGACCCAGCATTTGGATTGAATGTTTTAACCATCTTGCTCAGTTAAATAAATAACTCATATTGCTGGGTTAAATTAACCCAGCATGTAGCATTTCTTAGAGTGTTGAATATAATTTTAAATATTAGGCATATGATTTTTTAAAAATCTGAATTTAAGATTATTCAGTTAAATGTATATTGAAATCAAGACTTATTCCACAGCTTGAAATGGACTATTGTGAATTCCATTGCACAGTGCATGTTAATTCGGAAATTCTGTGCATAAATTAAAAGATATTAGTCTTCATATAAATATTTCAGTAAAATAAATTTTAAAATAAAGTTTATAAATTCAGTAGGATTTACATTTTAGTATTACATTGCTTTGTCACTGAGGTTTGTGAATTATCAGAGAAGTATCAGAGAAGGATGGTGTCTTTAAGGTCATTTATGTGTTGTGTACTGGAAACACTGATCAGCAATAACATTAAAACCGCCTATTCTAGGTTTTATGTTCACCAGAACAGATCTGATCCCTTGAAGCATGACTCCACATGACCTCTGTGGTGTTCTGTGGTTTCATTAACAGAAGCTCCCTTTTGGGTTGTGGTGGGAGTCCTCCATTAATCAGACCTGTTCATCCAGCACATCCTATGGAGAATGTCATTGAGAGCTGGGGAACTTGGAAGGCTGGAACAAAAACCTTGAACTGTTTGCCTGTAAAGCCCCAAGCACAGCAAAAACTGCATTACCTTCTTGAGAATTTCTTTTGCTGCATTAGATTTGATTGAACAGGACAGCCGGCCTTTGCTCCCCTCAGGCACGAATATCACCACAATTTGATTATAAATATTGATATCAGAGTCAATATTGTCTTAAAGCAGTTGACGAATATCATGGTGATCATCAGTGATATGATTGAGATGCTGCTACATGACCACAAACAGGCCGTTCATGTTTGAAAAACCTCCAATGTGACTGACATAAATTAATTCTGCATAGAAGAGTGGGCCAAAATTCCTCCTTAGCGATGTTAAAAACTCATTGCCTGTTTTTTGCATTGTTGCTGCCAAGGATGGCACCACCAGTTTTGCTAGGTTTAGGGGCAATTACTTTTTCACATAGGGCCAAGTATATTTGCACTTTCTTCCCCTTACTTAATGAAATCATATTTTTAAAACTACATTTTGCAACTACTCAGGTTATCTTTGTGTAATTAAAATTGTTTGATGGTTGGGGTTATGTCAGGGATAACCCCTGGAGGGCCTCTGGATGGATTTAGTGTTTTGTGTCTTGACTCCCAGTACGCACTGTACCTTGGCCTTTGTAATAAGTCATATTAATTCAGATTTTAAGTGATGTGAGTTATGCATCATTTCAGATTCCTTGTTCAATAATCTCCATTTTTCATGCCAAGTTTATTACTGTATGATCTAGAAAGAACGAAGGAACTCTCAGCCTTATTGTGACAAAATGATTTCCTTGCTACTCTAAAAAAAATTACTTTCACAGCAGTGTGGTTTTATAGTGAAAAAAAAGTTTTTCTGCCACAAATGGAGTAACGAGCTTGGATAGTATTCACAAAAAAGCTTTAAAACAATAACTGTTAGGTCTAAAAAGAAGAAGAGTGTTCAAAATAAGTTTTAAGATAAATAGAAAAAAGGAGTTATTGCTTGATGTGTCCATTGCACCATGATACACTTACTGGTCAGGCTCGAACCGGGAGAGATAAACACACACACGAAGACATGATGTCTGAAGATGATGTCTGTTTATTCTCAGCAAAGAGAGAACATTTAAAGCACTGGGTTTGGTGCTGTGTCTCGAACATAAAAAGGTAAATAAAAAAACAGTCAGTTGATAGGAAATACTTTTGCATTCTCCTTGTTTAACAAAAGGGTTCTAGTGGACGAGAGCCGTTTGGATGTATATTTGTCTGGATACAGGATATAGAAGGTGACGGGAGTCCGGTGAGGGCCACCAGGTGCACAGCTTTGGAGAACTGATCCAGTATGGTCATGACAACGTTCTTTCCTTCGGAGGCCGGCAGGCCCGTGATGAAATCAACGGCAATGTGCGTCCAGGGTCGACGAGGAACTGGGAGTGGTTGGAGCTCCCCTGGTATTGGTTGATTGGAGGTCTTGGCCCTGGCGCACACTGGGCACGCCTGGACGAATTCCTCGACGTCTTTGGCCATTGAGGGCCACCAGAAGGCGTGCTGGATGTACTGAAGGGTGTGCTGCATGCCTGGGTGCCCTGACAGCGGCGAGGAATGACCCCACTGGATGACGTCGGCCTTGATGTTTCCGGGTACGTAGAGTCGTCCAGGCGGCACAACTGCCGGTTCGGTCTCCGTGGCCTGGCGAACCCTCGTCTCCAGTTCCCAACGGAGCGGGCCGATGATCTTGGAGAATGGCAGGACAGACGCGGGGTACGATAGGTGGAAATTATAATGCTCAAAGAACAGAGCCCATCGCGCCTGCCTTGGGTTGAGCTGTTTTAGATTTCTGATGGAGATGAGGTTTTGGTGGTCGGTCCAGACGATAAATGGTTCTCTGGCGCCCTGGAGCCAGTGTCGCCATTCTTCCAATGCCCACTTTATGGCCAGCAGCTCGCGGTCCCCTACCCCGTATCGCTGCTGAGTGGGGTCAAATTTTGGCGGCAACCGTACTGTAGTCCCGGATAAAGCGACGATAGAAGTTCGCAAACCCAAGAAACCGTTTAAGTTGTCTGAGAGTCTTGGATAGGGGCCAATGAGGTACAACCTCCAGTTTCTGTGGGTCCATGGCCACACCCTGGGACGAGATGACAAAACCCAGGAACGTGGTGGAGCGCTTGTGAAAAGCGCACTTCTCCAACTTACAGTACAGTCGATGGGCGAGCAATCTCTTGAGGACCGCCCTGACGTGTTGGGTGTGCTCTTCGGTGCTGTGGGAGTAGATGAGGATATCATCTAGGTAGACAAATACCCATCGTCCCAACATGTCCCGGAGAACGTCATTAATAAAACTTTGAAAAGCTGCTGGAGCGTTACAGAGTCCGAAGGGGATGACTAGGCTTCCGTAATGTCCAGTAGGGCTGTCTTCCACTCATCACTCTCTCTGATACGCACCAAGTTGTAGGCGCTCCGGAGGTCCAACTTTGTGAAAATGGTGGCGCCAGAGAGGACGTCCAGGGCTGAGTTGGTAAGAGGCAGCGGGTGTCGGTTCTTTATGGTGATGTTGTTTAGCCCCCGATAGTCGACACAAGGACGTAATTCGCCAGAACTTTTCTTTACAAAGAAAAATCCCGCAGCGGCGGGCGAGGAGGAGGGACGTATGGTACCTTGGCGGAGAGCGGACGACACATACTCTTCCATCGCCAGCGTCTTGGTGGCGGAGAGAGAGTATAGACAAATATATATGTGAAAGTGTGCCCACTGATTATGAATTTGTTGGTATGGATTACAAAATCTGAGCGCACAGGTGGTTAAACTGAGGGAACAGTTTATTAAACTAATTGTTAAACTGAGGGAACAGTTTAAAAAATCGTGGGAATGGATTATAAACTGAGGGCAGGAACTGTAAAACCCATTGCCACAGATTTTTTTTTTCTCCTCTAGGTGACTTCCAGGGCTCCGTATATTCCTCCTGCTGTGGTTATGCAGGAAGGTTTTTTTGTTCTTTTTTCTTTCTTTTTCTCTTGTGGTCTTTTGCTCCCCTGTGTGCCAGCGTATCTCGCACAGTGTTTCTCAGGAGCGGTTAGATTTTTGGCGTCCACCGCACCGCCATTAAAAGGACGTGTGCCCGAGGGCAGCGAGAGTGGAGCGGAACGCTTCCCGGATGGTATGATGTTTTATGGACTTTGTGTTGGAGAGAGCAAGGACACTAGTCTTCCGCAAAGCTTAATAGACTGTGTGGTGTGAGATATAAGGAGTGAATGGTGTAACTTATGGTAATAAATGTATATACACTATTGACTGTATACAGGGTTCTCTGGTGGTCCTTACCCTAATCTGTTAACGGCTAGTTTATTGTTCAATTAACACGAGGTAGTCTGTTACAACGTGAGGTGTAAATGAATGTGCTCAAAAGGAGTCTGGGTGATATTGCTTTCATACGACAGTTCCACAACGACCATTTATCATCAATAGGTTATAATTTTCTTTTATTATCTACATTTAGGCATTTGTTACTAGGTCACTAGGTTACTTACTAAGTACCATCAGTCAGACACTGATTTAGCCAGTTATCATCCACATATCCTTATACGCCTGGCTAGGATTGGGTATTGTTTTGGTTTTTTAAAATACTGGCACCAAATTGTTACTTTTAAAATGGTACCAATGCTTTTGTACCAAAAGCCACAACAAATGGTGGATAACATTAAAGAAAGGATATTTATTGAAAACAACTATTTAAAATAAACAATATATTAAAAGTTTGAGTACATATAAACAATAAATTTACATACTACCTTGTTTTTAGTCTTTTGGCTGCTCCAGATGAGGGGTCACAGTAAGTGAGCTGCACAGCAACTTGGCACAGGTTTTATGCTGGATGCCCTTTGTAATGCAACCCTCCCATTTTATCCAGGCTTGCTTGGGACCGGCACTGCCCCAAGCATGGTTGGTGAAAAACCTAACTACGTAACCCACCTAAAATAATTTAACACCAATAACAGCAACATAGGGCATGTCGTGGTTAGCACTGTTGCCTTGCACCTCCAGGGTCTGGGTTCGATTCCTGGCCAGGCTCGATTCCTGTCTCTGTGTGCATGGAGTTTGCATGTTCTCCCCGTGCTTGGTGGGTTTCCTCCGGGTACTCCGGTTTCCTCCCACAATCCAAACACATGTAGGTTAGGTTATTTGGCGTTCCCAAATTGCCCATAGTGTGTGTGTGTGTGTGTGTGTGCCCTGTGATGGATTGGCACCCTGTCCAAAATGTAGCCCGCCTCATGCCCTAAGCCACCTGGGATAGGCTCCAGGCTCCGCAACCCTGAGTACAGGATAAAGCGGTATAGATGATGAGTGTGAGAACAGCAACATACTGTAAGAACTGTAGGTATTCTTGGTATGCTACAAACCAGTTTCAAATTTCAGCAATTCCTTTGCAGGAATATGACCATATTTGCCTTATCTGGTAAAATACGACACCTTTCCTGACTTATTGTACGTCCTGCACAAGAGAAAACCCTCTCAGATGGGGTTGATGAGGACTGTACGAAAGTACAGACAATATGAGGAGGTTGTCCCTCTTCCTCTTAACACGGTGCATCCCTCTACTTTTAACTTCATCCCGTGTGTCCTCACATGGTTCATTAGTTTTGACGTGCTTCTCCCTTTACACACAATTATTGAAAGATATTTGTTGCATGTCACTGTGCTGGAATCATCATGACTGATTAAGA
Source organism: Clarias macrocephalus (assembly GCA_011419295.1). NCBI lineage: Eukaryota > Metazoa > Chordata > Actinopteri > Siluriformes > Clariidae > Clarias > Clarias macrocephalus. The sequence continues at coordinate 28,610 of JAAGKR010005238.1, read as the reverse complement.
ATGGGCTTACAATAAACCTGGAAACATGATTAAAATGTATAGTGTGTGTGTGTGTGTGTGTGTGTGTGTGTGTGTGTGTGTGTGTGTGTGTGTGTGTGTGTGTTATTGTAACAATAGTAAATATTGCAAAGCATTAGTTGAATCAATATTGTGCCGGTTGGGTGCAAAAAAGAAAAGTGTTCAAGCATCATCACTGCACAATAACAGCCCATGATTGGTGCAGCATGAGTCTCGACCTTAGCGGCCGAAGACTGTTCAATATTAAAAGGGACCCGTGGCACAGAACGTGCAGCAAGAGCTTTTGCAATCACACACCAAATACTGCTAAAGCGTGTGTAGCCAACAGATGCTGCACCTTAATGCACAGGGACATCAATATTACTGTACATCACTCTATCAGACGGTTTCATCACATGACGGAAAAAACATGCTCCTACCTAAGTGGAAGTTTAATGTCTTTTTTTTTTTTTTTTCCTGGCACAGGACAGTAGAAGTGTGTGTGTGTTGTATAGAGGTGATAACATGCTATATAGAATAGTACATCCTGTACATTTATTAACATGATCATTATGGTAATTTGTATGACATTTTATATTTAATTATTTAAATATTGATATTAATTATATATAATATTACATATAAATTTCATATTAATTAAATGATCGCAGGAGAGAGATGATTATATGAAGTAAAATCTGCAAAACACACAAAAATATATATCTTGGCTAATAAATATAGTGCACCAGAATTACAAAACCATACTTCTCTGACTGCGTACACATGCAGACACACACACACACACACACACACACACACACACACATAATGCTGTAGTGCTGCTGTGTGACCTTTGCTTTGCTGATGTACTGCTTGACTTATGAACTTGTTCCATCCTGCTTGCGGATCCCAATAAGGCTTTACCTTGAGGATGTTTTATTTCTTTTGTTACTATAAGCAAAAGTTGTAGAAGATCCTCCTGATCACTCTGCATGTGCTTTGTTGGGCTGTTCCAGTAATCAGGGTAATCAGCATCAATCATGATCCGTGATAAAAATAGTCGTTATGTGATTTGTGTAAAACAGTTTCATTTTTATATAGATGTTTAAAGTGTACATTGTCATAAAGCAGTTGAACAGAAATCTGGATGTAGATGTATCATTAGATCCCTAATGATTTTAACAGCAGTGGTGAGGAAAATCCCCAGAGAGGGCACAAGGAAGAAAAACCATAAGAGGAACCAGACTAAAAAAGGCAACTATATGTTATGTGCAAGTATATTAGATAAGTATTTTTTTAATTTTTTTTATTTCTACATGGTTCACATTATTAATAAATTGACATTTTATTTTAACATTGCCTTTACCAGCTAGTGATTACCTCACCTGGGCGTCAACACATGAACACAATAGAACAGAAACTAAAAATAAGAAAGGAACAAACTGAACGACATTTCATTTCATGTGTCTACCCCAGTAAAAGCAACAAAAAACCTGTGGTTAAATTGTTTAAACAAAACCGGGTAGGCTGTCTACACAAATGTCCTTATGCTGTACTATTTTATTCAGCACTATTTTATGCTGAATTTATCCAGTACAGACATCTACAGTATATGCTGTATACTCTATTGTATTGTGTTTCGTTTCGTTTCAGCAGCAGCAGTCGATCCACCCCCAGTAGGAGGAGTTAATGATTTCCCCCACTGCCATAAAAAAGAAGGAAGAAGAACAATCAGAAGACGGACTACAGCGACTCTTCTTAAAATAATTTAAGCTCTGTCATTTTTATTAGAATAACTTATATATATAAAATGGAGGTCCTCGTCGTTGTTAAAGTTCTCCTTGTTCTATCAGCCTCTGTTCATCTTTCAACACAAGGTGAGTTTTAAGAACATGTTATAACAGGTGTTTTTATAGCTCTGTTTTGTATTTGTCAGTATTAAAGTAAATTATGGATGTTTTATTATTTATCGCACAAGGCGTTGGGCGCTGGTGGCTCAGGGGCGTTTCGCCTGCCATGCGGAAGGCAGTGTTCGATTTCCAGCCACTGCCCAAACCCGAGCCGCTGGATGCAGTGCCGGGGAGTGTTGGTTTAGTTAAAGTGCTAACGTTAAGATATTGAGTCCGTGCTTGCTGTATTTTTGTTAGCTCTCTGTGCGATGTCGGGTCTGTGCTTCCGCATGTGGTACGTCAGAGACTGTGCTTCCGGATGTGATTTCAGAAAGTTGGGCAGGCTTTCGTGCATGAACTTTTGAGTTTTAAGTTGACATGAAGTGTAATTTTTATGGTAAATAAATACTGTATGTACTCAGACATGGGGCCATCAAGGTAACATTGGTTTTAATCACATGGATATGTTTTGCAAACTTTAGAGGTATGATTCCACTCATTATTAGAGACTGCAGTTTGACAGTAGGCCAAACCTAATTCTAGCACTGAAACTTGATCCTGCAGCATGTGCTCAGGGGCTTGCCTCTGTTTATTCTGTACACTCTGGAAGGGGGAACAAATGCTGCCTGAGCAAAGCTGTAGCACCACTTCTGTATTAGATTTTAAGAGAAGGCAGTTCCAGTATCCTGAAAAAAAATATATATATATATATGGCATTTTCTCAGTGTCATGGTTGTGATGTTAAACAGACAAACCCTTCCTGACTGAGATCAGTTTTTCTACAAAGAGACTCAAATGAACACAAAGTGTAAGTTTTATGTATTTTTTTTTTGTCAATTTAGAAATGAATGAATTAGGATAAACTGACATCATGGGTGTGATGTGTGTGATGAGGTCGTCTGCGAGTTTTATAATGAACATGCTATGAATAGTGAATTTTAACATGACAAATAACCATTTAAGCTTTTAATTTCAGGCCAGCTGTTTGTTTCAGATCAGCCAACATGATATGACATTCACATACAGTTGCACTTGAAATTATTTAACCCAGTTGAAGATTTGGTTTTTGGCCCAAAATGATTAACTTGCAGCTGTTTGTAATAAATCATTAAAACAAAAGCTATTTAAATATCTCATCACAACTAATATAACAAGAAGTCAACACAAATGGTCTCTTTTAATTAACAAAAAAAAAATCTAATTCCTCATGGGGGTTGAATAATTTTAAGTGCAATTGTAACCATGTTCAATTACAGTTCACAAATGGTTATTTCCTGATTGTGTTGAGGTTGTTTTTCAGTTTTTACCCATTTGCCGTTCTTTGTTCAGCTTTAAGGCATCAATGACCAGAGCTGTCATTGTCACCTTCTGCTTGATTTATAGATCACTTAACATATGTTAATAATGTTTTGTTTTGTAAAAGTTGAATGATGATCATGATTACTATAATCACTGTAATGTTAAAATTTTACTGAAACCTGACAGTGAAATGTGTTTAATCTGCCATGCTGGAACACGTTTTTATATAAAAATGAAAGACTTTAAATTGTGTGATATCTACAACACATCATTAAAATGTGTAAAAGTGTAAAAGGAAAGGGAAATAATAAAAATTAAATAATAATAAAAAAAATGAAATAAATAACTAAATTCTGCTTGCTTTGCGGGCCGAACCCCATCCAGTGCTGGATGGTTCAGTTGTGGGAGGGTATGGTGTGGACTCGGGTGCTCATGCCTTCCTGCGATCTCTCTGCACCCCATTGCCCTGATCTTCTGCCCTGGATTGGTTCCACCTTGCATGCCACACTTTTTTCATGCAGCACAAACCAGTTCAGACATGTATCTGTTAAGGGGCCAATAACACCCTATAAAAAAAATTATAATAAATAAAATAATGGGGCAACTGATGTATGTCTATGGTAGCCTGGGGTACCAGTGTATGGTAGGTGGGGTAGGGGATGCTCTTGGGCCTGTGCCTTGCGGCGTGCCTTCCTGGTGTCCCACTGTGATGCATCAAGGGTGGGGACTGATTTACGCCTTGGTCATGGGGAGGATCCAGAGCAGCATTAGTAGTAACAAGTTATTATTACCCTTCATTCACACCGAACGCCCTGCCGCTGATGCCTGCAACTGCTCTTCGCCGCTGTTGGCTGCTCTGACGTAGACCGAACGCCTTTCTTGTATTTAAAGGGGCCGCAAGGCAATCAAGCTTGTTGATCTCATGGAGACTGACCAAAATGTGGAAGATAACAAGAGATTGATTCATAGAAAGAACTGTATTGTAGAAATAAACAAATTATAAGCCATTCGTGTGGTGTAGCTTCTGTTCATTGTGAATCGCTAGTCTAATTTAATATATATATATTTTTTATTATATTATTTTTCTTCTGATTATAACATTAGAATCACTTACTAGACTTTGTCTTTAACTAAAATAACATTAATAATTAATAAACACCCGCTATCGCAATAATCAACCTCTCCTCCATTTTGCTTGGGAACTAATGTCGTCAGAACAAAAGTTACCGGACTGCATCCCGCGGAATCCTCCCAAGCGAAGGGCCTCCATTTTAATTGGTTGCCGCTCAACCGCGTCATAACTCATTACCCTAAAGTTGAGCTGATTTTAACTCTCTTCGCCGCTCTTGCCGTGCCGCACCGCCGGCTCCCATTGAAAATGAATGACTTCCGGCGTCTTTGACGCTCTCGCCGCGTTCGGTGTGAACGCAGAGTTAGTATTGTTTTCCCCCTTGCTTCTTTAAATTTTAATTGTTTATATTATTGTTGTTGTTGTTACGATTATTATATTACCGTGTCTCTTCATTCTCTCACCCATATTATTTATGATGAAAAATTATTATTAATGTTATCGTTATTATTGTATTATCATCCGCAGCAGTAATCGTACTTATATGTTTAGTTTTTATTTTTACACTAGTTAACATCATAAATGGTTCTCATTCACTCACATACTTCCACCCCAGTCAAATATATCCACAGTCAGATGCGCATGCGCGCACACACACACACACACACACTTGTACACAAACACATATGCAGAGTAGTTGAAAGAATTAATTTATCATTGCTTCTTTTCCTTGTTTTGCCACCCTCTTTTTTTCCCTCTGTCATTTTATGTTTGTTGGTATCAGTTTGTGTTTTTGTTGCTTGTCTGTGTTCCCATGTGATGTTAGTCTGTTTGCATTAAAAAGGAAAAAAGTGTGTAAAAGTGAATAAGGGGGCAAACTACAATATACTGTATTCATCACACTGATGTACATAAGCATTGCACAGAACCTTTGGAATTTGTTGCATCAACACTGTTTGTGTAGCACAACCTTAATCCCTTAAAATATTGTGTGTGACCTGGCTGTGGAACTCACTGAGCCAGAAACAAGAGGCATATACGTTTATAGAGCTGTGGTCTTAAAACAAGCTGAACATGCACATTTGTTTTGTTATCTGCTTGTCAGTGTGGAAAATAAATTATAACATTTTGTCAAAAACTGGACTTTATTAATCTAGTACTTTAAACAGAACAATACTTCACTTACACGTTAAAAATCTCACCTCCTAATGGATTTCTCTTCTTTATATGTTTTATAAATGCAGACACACACTCTATGCAGTACCTCCACACTTCATCCTCGTCAAGAGCAGATGGTCCAGAGTTCACTGCGTCTGTTTGTGTGGATGGAGAGGAGGTTGTGTACTACGACAGTAACATCAGCAAGGCAATCCCAAAGACCGAGTGGATAAAGAAGATTGAAGCTGATAATCCAGCGTACTGGGACAGAGAGACTCGGAAGCAGCAGGACGAGCAGGACACCCTCAAGTTTAACCTCAAAGCAGTGATGCAGAGCTTTCATCAGACTGAAGGTAAGAGTGAAACACCCTCAGAGCTTTAATGCAATTCACTTTAATTTTCAGTTTTATGTGTATAGCGCTTTCAACAATGGTTATTGTTGCAAAATAGATTTACAGAATAAAACATGTCATTATGTCATAATTATCGAATTGTCCCTGAAGAGCAAGCCGAGGGTGATGGTGGCAAGGGCAAAAAAACCTGAAGATAGCAGACTCAGCACAACCCATTCTCATTTAGGTGATATCAGATAGTATGATCATAAATCAGTGTCTGGTGTATTTGTGTGCTCCAAGGTTAAAAGTTCAATGTAATGCAACAAGTGTTTGAATTAACATAAAGTCCACTTTGGCTGTTGAGAGGCTACGGTACGAAAATGTTAGTGGAAATTTCAGTCCTAAACTATTTAGCAACTGCAGTCAGAAGCCACCATATAAAATCAGCCCAGGTTAGATGAGTCCAATCAATGTGGTCACGGTCTTCACTGTCATCAAAGTGTAACCGTCCTCATTCACCACATGCATCCCAAGCAGAACCATCCTGGGCCATCTTCAGCAGCAGGCCAGAGGCGTCCCTGTGACTAGAACTCATAACAGAAGCAGGGCAACTCGGGAGTCTTATGTGAAGCTCAACAGAGAGACACAACAATTACATATGCTAACAGTCACATAAGTATAGTCAATATATATTTTGTGCAGAGTGCAATATTTCATACTCGTACTTAAAAACTCATACACACACAAAGTACTTGGACAAGTAAAATAATCTGCCAAGACAACAGTGATTGATGTAATGACAACATCTAGTCTCAAGCTTATTTACATACTTGCTTTTGTCAATGTGTAAACAACATTGCTGCCACATGTATATTATCGCTCGTAAGTAGCAGATATACATCTTAACAAAGGAGATCACTGTGTATTTTGGACGCTCATAGAATGAAATAAAATCAGGAACGACCATTGAGTTAGGTGATGATCCCAAACTTTTGAGAGGTAGTGTATGCTGTGGTCATTTGCATGGAGCAACACCAACATAAACCATGGAGGAGATAAAGCACTATGTGATACTGTGTCCTTAACTGAATGCATAAACTAATATTGTCTTTAATCATGTGCTTATCAACTCTTCTAGACATGTAGTGAGCATTAATACTACGCTCTCACTCTGACCCATTCCCAATACCACTGTACAATACCTGTACAGGTTGCAGAAGGCCTAGAGCTTATCCCAGAATCCTGTTGTATGATTGTGATTTAAACTTTCATGTGTAACTATTAAATGTACTATTTAGTGTTCATATGTATTTATCTGGGCTAACAGCAAATAATTACACAAAATATCTCATTAAGAGGATGTTTCCAAACGTTAATTCATCAATTCTAAATTATATAGAATGTTCTTTTGCACAGTGGCTTAGTTGTTGGCAATGGCGCTTTGCACCTCTAGGGTCCGAGTTCGATTCCTGTCTCTGTGTGCATGGGGTTTGCATGTTCTCCTCATGCTTGTTTCCTCTGGGTACTCTGTTTTCCTCTCACAGTCCAAAGGCATGCTGATTGCCAGTAGTGTGTGAATGAGTATGTGAATGACCTGTGATGGATTGGCCGCCCTGTCCAGGTTGTACCCCACCTTGTGCCCTAAATCTCCTGGGATAGGGTCCAGGCCACCCACGACCCCGGGTACATGTGTATCTGAATGAATAAATGAATGAATGAATGTTTGCATTTTGAAAATAGTCATGTTTGCTCTGATGTGCCATCTGGTGGATGTTGCTTTTAATTATAGGAACCATAGGTAGGTGAGTCAAAAACAGGAAGATGGACAGGATAAGAAGCAAATGAGAGCCAAACAGAGGGTAGTATATTACAGTACGAGATCAACACAGCTCCAGGAATTAGCCAAATGTGATTAAGTGAGACTTGAGAAAACACTTAGGGTTGTAGTATTTAAATATATGTGATTGAGGCCAATTAGCATAGAGAGAAGATTATGTAATTCATAGGATTTATCCATCCTGAAGCAACTACAGGGGACAGACTTAAATTACTTGAAATGTTTAGGACCATTTTACCAGTTTGAATGTTGGTGTGAAAAGACAATAAGCAAGCAAAAATTATTTTCTATTTAATTAGATTCAATAGCACTAACGGTTGTTTATCGTGTGATTTGTCTCAATCAGCTAGTTTTTCAGGTTTTTTAAATATTAAAAACTGGCAAAAGTAACTAATGAACATTGACATGCTGTGTAACTTGGGGTATCCTTGATTTTATTTATTTTTTTAAGGCCATGTCTCAAAAGAAAGTGATATTTTTTTTCTCCAGACACTAGTCCATTAGGTGGCAGTATTGCACCAACTACCATAAATCCAAATAAGAAGAATTCCAATTAAATTATTTGTCACATGTACAACTACACACAGTATGATATGCAGTGATATACTTACACGACTGTTTGTGCCCTAAAAAGGAAAGACAGGGGGGGGGGGGGTGGAGCTCACCTGAACCGAGTTGGCTCATTTGTTTTATTATTTTATTATAAAGAGTCAGTTTAAGTTCGATTTCGGCGTCTTGCATCTGTTGAGTTAATCTAGTGAATGTTGGTTAAGTTTAGTTCATGTTTATTAGTGGAGATTCTTGTTTTGGTTTGTTTTGCATAAAGTTTCTGTTTGTTTGATTTCTTTCGTTATCATTAAAAACATCGAAACCTCTGCGTTTATGCTTCGCCTGCAACACCTCCAGTTTCGTGACAGAATGAAGTGATGTGTGCAGCAGTGTTAGAACAAATATGTGTTTTTTTTTAGAACGTTTAACATTTGAAAGTGTACCAAAATAATTTTAAATATGTGAATCAAAAACTGACATAATTAAAGCAATCAACAAAAGATTGCTTAAATTGTGTTTTAAAAACATACTTCACAGTTACAGATAAATTTACTGTAATGGAAAATAAGCCTTTAGCTATGATTATGTTGGGTCACTGTGCCATTGTTTTGACAACCTTATGCCATGTTAGAACATTTTAATTTCATCCAGATTTTAACTATAAAACCCTTTTAATATTTTGACTGCTGTAGGTCACAGTTGTAAAAGTAGTGAAAAATATGGTTTAAAACTTTGGTTCTCAACCCTGGGCCAGGAAGACACCTGTCATGTACATTCCTATTGTTTTCTCAGCTCACAGCACACCTGACTTAACGATCGAGTTTAATTTACTACATTTATTAATTCATTCTTCACTGTGTACCACTTTCCCATGCAACACTTCTCTTGATCCGCCATGCTTTTTCTGTCAGTTAAGCACAAACATAATTGCTTGGATTTGGCCAAAACTTTGATTGGACCATTTTTTTCCTGTATGGTGTGATGAAACATAAATGGAGATTTTTGGCTAAAATCAATAAAGATGGGTTTGGTGTGAAAAGAAGCTAATCCCAACTGTAAAATATGGTGGAGGTTTAATGGTGTTGTGAGGGAACATGCTGGAAACATGTTTTATTCCCCAAGTTCAACATTATTTCCTGATGGGGAAAATCAAAGGGATTTGATTTTCTCCATAATTTTTCTCATGTTTTTTGAGATGAAACTATTTCACCAAAAAGTGGATTTTAATTAACTATTTTCACTTGTCTTTACAAGGTGTGCCATAAAAAAGCACATACAGTGTGGTTGTATAGTTGTGTTGCTGGCTGCTTAAACAGCTCTGTGTGATAAATGTGTTAAAGTGAATATGGGTTTCTGGGTGTGTGGTTTGGGTCCCAGCATAAAATTTTCAGGATGTGTATAGTGGAGTGTACAAAAAATGTGTAGTGTACAAAAAGAGCTCGCCTCATTGTACTCTCATTATTCTGTGTGTGTGTGTGTGTGTGTGTGTGTGTGTGTGTGTGTGTGTGTAGGAGATCATACACTACAGAGGATGTACAGCTGTGAGTGTGGTAATAACAGCTTCACTAAAGGACACATGCAGTACTGTTATGATGGAGAAGATTTCCTTAGTCTGAATTTGATGACTGGAACCTGGACTGCAGTTAAACCTGAAGCTGAGAGTTTTATAAAGACGCTGGAGTCAACAGGACGAGGGGCCAAACACTGGAAGAGCTACATAGAGAATGAGTGCACTGACTGGTTAAAGACGTTTGTGTCCTATGGTGGAGAGGATCTGAAGAGGAAAGGTGTGTGATCTACTGTGTTAAATTTAAGGTTATTATTTAATGTTATTATGCATGTTTGCAATTTTAGGTCTTACTATTTTTCTCCTGTTGGCAGATAATTTTTTCCCCCAAAACTAATTAATGATTAAAAATAGCAACATTATCTTATATAACATTGATATACTGTAGAGGTGTGTACTTGGGTACCAAAAGCATCTGAAATTATTACAGTTAAAACAGCCAGTGAATGAACTGAATATTTTCTGTGTCTTTTTATATATATATATAATGTATATAGTGAAAAATTTTTTTTTTTTTTTTTTTTTTTTTTTTACAAAACTGAACTGACTTTTACAACTTTTATTTTTACTGTTTACAGGAGATAAACATGAGGTGAAGTGCCAAGAGACCTGCAGTGTTCAGCATAACGGCTTGAAAGAGACGTTAATCCAAGAAGGACCAAAAGGTTTGAATAAACTAGAGATTAGTCATGGGACGGTTACTGGTTTCAAGGTTTGCAGCAGTTTGAAAAAGTCACGGTTTCAAAACTGTGGGGGTTGTGTTTCACTATGCAGCACATGACCCCTCCCCCTCCGGTTGCTGTGAGCAGTCAGTTGAGTATGATGGCTGAAGGAGGTGAACTCTCTGGACATTTACCTGAGTCATAAAGACTAGGGGTGCTGTATCAGAATTTTTCATATAGTGAATAAACACAGAGCATCACCCATCACTCTTTGGCAAACCCCAGGTAACACTGTGTTGATGAACGTTTGCAACAAGCTACAGGAGTTAGCATGTCTAGCACTGGTGAACTAAATACTGTAGGCTTGCTACTGAGGCAGATATTACTGAGGGCGTTTTGCTAAATAAAATTAAGATATTTTTTACTTTAGTACTGTTATTAAATTTACCCAGTGTCACGTCTCTGATGGTTTTGCACATGTGTGTTGTACAGAAAGAAGGTGTGTGTGTGTGTGTGTGTGTGTGTGTGTGTGTGTGTGTGTGTGTGAGAAAAAAACACGAATCACATTCACTCGTGCTCTTCCCCTTACAGTATGTGTGCATCAATATTATAGCATTATTTGGCCCTGTTATTAGCAGTAGTAGTAATAGTGGGGTTAGGGTTAGTTCATAATACATACAGTTGAAACCAGATATTTACATACACTTCAGAAAAAAACACCACCTTTTTTTCTTTTCTGTCCAACATTAAATCAGAGTAAACTTTTTCTGTTTTAGATCAATAAATGTTAACATATTTTTTGCATTTGTTAAATGTCAGAATCAAGTGATTTGATGTTTGACAGTAAAGAAAAAAAGTTTTCTGTGTGTTTTTTTTTTTTTTTTGTATGTATGTAAATATCTTGTTTCAACTGTATACAGTGAGATGCGCGCACTAAGACCCAGCAGGGGAGACGATTACCCACAATTCCGCGCAAGAGAGAGAAAAAACATTGGCTCAGTTATGATCACGTGACATTTGGTGTTAAAACAAGACGCGCATGCGTGATACATGCACGTCTCTTACTGGTATAATCAACATCCGTGCACGCGTGTACTGTTTACTACAACACTGTGACCACATGTGTGTGCGTAAAACATATTTTAATTTGTGTTTGTATGGGTGTGTACAGCGCGCATGTACTGTTTATTATAACACGTGTGCGCGCGCGTGTAAAGCAAAAGAAAGTCTTCATGAGATCCATTTTCTGTCTCTGTATCAGCCGGGAGGTTCAGTACTGTGCACTTTCTCTCTCACACACACACACACACCAACCCAAATTTTACTTTAGATTTTTTATTAATTATTTTTATGTATTTATTTTTTTGGGCTGTAGAACTAATAATGTGAGTTTCCATCATTTCCAAAATGCTACAGACATGCTATAAAGACTCTATATGTTTATATTTTAAATATAAAATAGTTTGTGTTAAATGTGTTAAAACACATTTTAGGACTGTAATCGCAGTTCTACAGTACTGTGAAGCCATGATGAGATTTACTTTATATTTCCACTTATTCCACTTTAAAATATCAGCTCTTTCAATGTTCAGGTTCTGGAATTGAATTACAAATAGTGTTAATGGAAAGCTAGTGTGCTATGTACAGTTGTGTTCAAAATAATAACAGTGTGTTGAAAAAAGTGAGTAAAGCTCCATATCCATATAATAACTGTTAATTTAAATCACACAAATGCATTGGACACCCTGCACGATCTATTCTGAATCACAACATGAAGGAAAATGTGCTAAATGTATTTAGTTAACAGAAAGTGAAGAAAAACAAATATTAGTCTGTTCAAAAAAAGTAGCAGTGTCATCATTCATCTTTACAAAGTGATGAATTTACTGGATTAAAGTTGAATCTTTCTTGTGCATCTCTGAACTAATATTTCGTTGTATAACATGGTTTCTGAGAACTGCTTCACATCTGTGACTATTGTACTACACACCACAATTCCTCTGCATTTCTTGGTTTTGCCTCAGAAACAGCATTTTTAATGTCGGCCCACAAGTTTTCTATTGGATTAAGGTCTGGGGACTGGGCTGGTCGCTCCATAACGTTCGTCTTGTTGGTCTGGACAAGATGCTGCTCGATTACTGGTGTGTTTGGGGTCATTGTCCTGTTGAAACAACCATTTCAAGGGCATTTCCTCTTCGGCATAAGACAACATGACCTCTTTAAGTATTCTGATGTACTTACATTGATCCATGATCCCTGAAATGTGCTTGTGTTATGTTTTTGCACAATTATTTGTTGACGTACGCTTTTGACTAAGTGCGCTTCCGGATGCAAGCCGCCAGTAAACACCAACGAAGAAGAATCGCTTACGGCACCCACAAAGCGGAAGGAGACGCAAACAGTTGGCTGTGTGTTGATTTGAGGGAGCGTTCTGTTGCGGGCTGCAAAATGGAAGGGAGCGATAAAATTATAAGCGAGGCCAAGAGAGGAAGAAAGCAGCAAGAGAAAACGACAGAAATTGTCAGTAAAGGATTATGTTATGCCTAAGATGTAGATTTTGAAACTTTTAGTTCAGAAAGTTTAGTTGTAGAACTTAGTGTTTTTGTATAAAAAATTTTTTTTAATGTTTTTTTTTTTAGTGATTTCGCGCGGTGGCCAGAAGTACGGTTCTTCGTGATTCACGGCAAGTTTTGGCGCTGCAATTACATTTCCATCTTTCTGCGTAAAAAATTAAACATGTTTAAGCCGCCTTAAAAACATGGTTAAACATCGGCGGGCAGTCGCGGCGGCTCACGGTGCCTAACACTGCATCTCACTGCAAGTCAAACCGCATAGGTGAGCTAGGGGTATAAGCGAGTCCTTGTGTTGTGAATAATGACTGTTTATTTTTGATAAAATGCTGTATGCATTTAAAAAAGTTTATTTTTCTAAAAAGAAAATCAATTAATCTCTGTTTCTCTCATATATTTTACTTTGCTGATTAATTAAGCAAAAGTACATTTATCCGATTAATCGATTATTATTATTATTTTTTTGGTAGAATACTCGATTACTAAAATATTCGATAGCTACAGCCCTACTTCACAGTGTATGCAAGTACCTTGAATTCAGTGTTTGGGGTCGTCTGACAAACTGTCTGCGGCCTCTAGACTCAAAAAGTACAATCTTACTTTCATCAGTCCACAAAATATTGCGCCGTTTCTCTTTAGGCCAGTCAATGTGTTGTTGGCGAACTGTAACCTCTTCATCACACGTCTTTTTCTCAACAATGGGACTTTGCGGGGCTTCTTGCTGATTGCTTGGCTTCACACCGCCGTCTTCTAATAGTAACAGCACTCACAGGTAACTTTAGATGTTCTTTGATCATGCTGGAACTGATCATTGGCTGAGTCTTTGCCAATTTTGTCATTCTTCCATCCATTTGAATGGTAGTTTTCCGTTTTCTTCCACGTCTTTCTGGTTTTGGTCTTTAAAGCATTTGATATCATTTTAGCAGAGCAGCCTTTCATTTTCTGCACTTCTTTGTATGTTTTCCCATCTCTAATAAACTTTTGATCAAAGTACGCTGTTCTTCTGAACAATGTCTGGAACGACCCATTTTACTCTGATTTTCAGAGAGAAACGCACAGGACAACCTTTTCTGCATTTAACCTTAAATAAGGGGAACATGTTCGACACCTGTTTTTCACAGAATAATTTACCTCTAATTGAATTCCACACTGCTGTTATTTTGAACACGCCCCTTTTCAATTAATGATTCACTTACACAGAATCAGGTGTATGCAAGTCACGACTGTTGGGTCTGTTGGGTTTCTATTACTCCACTACACCTACAAGTCAAATATTTACCATGAAGAAATATAATTTCTCCCAAAACAATTATTGATCTGGTTACTGATGTTGGACTGCTATTATTTTGAACACAACTGTAGGGTGTACAGTTCCTTTTTCCACACACCAACTGGTGCCCGTGTTCAGGAGTTAGAGAGGGATTTGGGATTCAGCACAACAACACGCACAGTTCAGAGGCAATTCTGAAAAACTTAGCTCAGAGAAACGAACACAAAGTGTTGTTTTATTAGACAAACACAAAGTGTGTTTTGTTATCAGATGTGTTTTCTTGCTGAAAGTGTTTCTGTGACTGGACCGTACACTGCATACTGTACAGACCTGGATTTTCACCCATGCTGCAACTGATGGTGCGTCAACTGCAGAGGCGAGACATAGGGATAACTATTCAATTAAAATCAATTTTATTTGTATAGCACTTTTAACAATTGTCATTGTCGCAGCAAAGTCTTACAGGGTCAAATTTATATAAAATGTGAAGAATGTGTATGAATCAAAATTATTAGATAGTCCTTGACATCCCTGTGCTGTTACACTCTATTATTATCGCCACTCATCGAATGCCTCTTGTCCAATCAGTACTTGGTCTGAACTAACTGTGGTATAATTGAGGTTATCATACCATCAGTAGTTCATACCGGCCCGTGTCTACTAGAGATGTTGAGAGTGAAATTTGACGTATTGCTGCAGAAAATAATGAAGACTCTGTGCTGATTTAACAGGTGGAGAATCAGATGGAAGATCAGATGCAGTGCGGATTGGTGTCATCATTGCTATATTCATGGCTCTCGTTGCTGTTGTTGCTGGACTGTTGTTGCTTGGACAAGAACATCATACCTCGTGAGAGGAGGAAGGAAGGTGTGAAGTTTTAATGAAAAGATTTAAAGATGTTTAAATTCCAACTTAGACACTAGTCTGATACTGACACATTACACTGTAAAGGGTAACTCCAGTCTTGTGTAGGTCAAATATAATAGAATTTTTATAATTACAGTCTGTCCAACTTCTCTCTTACAGGATTCAGACCTATTTCACAAAACTCCAACTGCTGTAAGTGAAATTTTGACTCTGATACTTGAATAATATTTTGTCTTATATTTAAAATTATTGGTTTATGGAGTTCAGGGTCCCCTAGAAGATGCAGTTAGAGACCTGCTCTGTCACTGATGACTGCATTTGCTAATTTAATCCTGGAATGTTTAGGATGTTAGGATAAAATGTCAACTCAGAACTCATAAATTTTCTTTATGTGTTTTTTCCAGAAGACTGAGAGGCGGTGATTAAATAATGTATGTTGCATAACCACACACACACACACACACACACATTTATTCCTATATCAGAGCAAAATAACCTTTTGAATTTAGTTTTAAACATACTTTTATTAAAAATTTAGATTTTACAAATATAAACCTTAAAATTACCTCCTTGCACCATCCAAATACATAACCAATTGGAGCAACCTAGATTTCAATTATAACAAAGGAACCACTGAACTTCTGCAGAATGTGCAGAAAAGCGCTTCACTCACCTTCATCACATTTTATAATTTTCAGTAATCTGGCCTCATTTCCCCAGTTGGTGCAGAAATGACCATTTGGAGTAATGTTTTTCAAATACCTACAAATCAAGTTAAAAATCAGACCACTAACCTGTAACTTTTTCCTTCAATCTCAAATCTAAATAATATACCATCCTCAAAGAACTATTCTCCAAATATACAATTGGAGAACATGTTAAGCTTACTATACGCTAATTGGGAATCAGATTTATTAATTACTCCCGAAGCCGGTTTCTGGATGCAAGTTTGTAAAAATGTTTACTTAAAAAAAAAAATTACCAAAAAGCTGCCAACCTGTGACAATTGCGTTGTGTGTGGTGCCGTGGGGTATAGGGTATCCTGAGTGCAGGGGGGGGGGAAGGGGATGACTCTGGAGGGAGTTATAATTTAGAGATTTTATTTTGTGTGTCTAAGTTCTAAGTTGCAGCTTTAATAATATTTGTATAAAGTTGTATAATTGTGTACAGTTGTATAATTGTATGAAGTTGTATAATTGTATATAATTGTATAAAGTTGTATAATTGTGTACAGTTTTACAGTTATTATATGGTTGTATATTTGTATGTGTATTTGTATCAGTTATACATGTAAATAGAATAAATCCATTCTTTGTCACTTTGAGCTATATTTAACTTTTTAATTTATTTTGTTTTACATCACAAAATATAAAACAAAGTATGAAAAGCCTTGATTATACAAAAATAATACAGCAGTAAATATAAAAATAAGTAAAGATTTGTTTCTTCTGTGCTACACAACAGTACTGCACAAAAAGGACACCACGTTATCATTTATAAGGTGTAGCACTCTGCCAAGAAGTATCATCCAAACAAAACTGTGTAAAGTCTTGGACGTCACTCCACATTGCACAAAATTAGTTTATCAGGTGCATGATCCGTGACTGCAGACTGGGAGATGCGTTCGTGCCTTTGTTCAGCTAATAGTGGCAGCTTGGGATGATGGTTTCTGGGTCGTGTTTCCAAGGAAGATCTTGTGAACAGGGACAAATTTTAGGCTAATTTTTTGGTCGTAAACCGATTTTGGTTGTACTCTGAGGCGTGCGTGAACCAAGGTTCCACTATAGTTGTATAATTGTGTATAGTTGTGTGATATTTGTATATAGTTGTTTATCAAAATAAATATATTTATTTTGATATAAGATATAAGGGATATAAAAATGTCAGTGTTCGTTTGTCTTCAGAGGCACTGGTGATCATCTACGAGTGTTTATTGTAAGGTTTTATAATATTGTATGACATTGTAATCTAATAAAAAGATCCCTGTGCCCTGAAAACAGCCCCCTCACTGTTCTTCCTTACGCCGTCTGTGGTAACACCTTCTATATCCTGTACCCAGTCGATCGGGCCCGGACCGGTAAGTATATCAAGGTGCAGCAGATACAACAAGCTAAAACTCTTCTTCTCTTAGCTTAAAACTGAGCTTGGACACACTTCTTCACTTAAACCTAACAGTTATACAGTTAAACCTTAAATTGCTTGTTCGAACATTTTTCCTGGAAGAGCATGAACAAGGCTTTGAAGTGGCTGTGGTGTTGAAGGGGACTGTACTCCTTCAGGGCCTGGGTAGACTATACAGCAGCTTTAGGAGTGATCTCTGGACAGGTCTGTTCTCTGAACACTGCATTCCAAAAGGAGAGGACATACACTTATGAAGTCATCTCTCAGGTTCACATTCTGAGAAACAAAGTCTGGTTGCCATAGACTCTGTCTGACGGTTCTAGTTTTTTTAAATGGTTATGATATTGTAATATAAAAGAATCAATAAGAGACTGATACGCATAAGCAAAATATAACCTGTATTTTCTTCTTGTATGCAGATCACTGTTTTAACTATGACTAGTTTTGGAAGAATAACATTTTTAAGTATTGTTTGTTTGTTTTAATTGATGGGGTATTGTTAGGCCAATTTGTTAGTTTTTCTATAAAATCGCTTGAACTACATCAGTGGGCTACAATGGGAAACCACTTTCCTTCTTGAGTAGATTAAAAAGTTGGGCTAAGTCAACACTAGAGAAATCTAATGAATTAAGCCCACAGCCAATACTACTTGAGCTGACCTTAAATATTTGAATTTGAGTCAACTTAAGAATTTAAACTGGCTCTGCTTTATAATTCATGTTGTGAATTACACGTTGTGTCAACTAAACAGCAATGTGAATTATTTTCTTTGAATTTTGTTTGTTTCTCTAAAAGTTGAGTAAACTTAAACTGTGCAACTTGTTACTAAACTTTTTTACGTTGAGGCAACTTTTCTTTTCTTTTTTTTTTTTTTTTTACAGGGTACTTTTTTTAGTAAAACTGTATTTGTGAAGTTGCCAATTTTTGAACATTGAATTAGGGCTGCAACAACTAATCGATAAAATCGATAAGTATCGATAATGAAATTTGTTGTCAACGAATGCCGTTATCGATTAGTTGGACTGCTCACGTTACTGAGGAGCGCGACTACAAGATGCACAAATACACAAAGATATACACAGCCGCTCGCGCAGTTTGAGCGCTGAGCGCGCGTGCAGTGTCTCCACTGCACGCTCAACAGCTCGATTCTGCGCGTGCAATGTCTTCCCTGCTCGCTCAACATGTTATCGATTCTGTGCACGCTCGACTCTGCCTTCACGAGCAAGCAACATTTATTTTCTGTGCATGCTCAACTTTGTCCAGTGTGGGCAAACTACCACAAAACCAGCCAATCACAGACTTCCACACACTACTTCTGATTGGCTGTTCCTTCTCTATCAGCTGGCAATATCTGCAATTATTGTTAAAATGCTGTACTTTGCATACTCAAATGCTGTTATTTATTTATTTATTTATTTATTTTTTTTTTTAGAAAGAGACAAGTCAGCATAAGTGAGTTCATTCAAAAAAGAAATCCCCCATGCACTCCCCAATAAGCAGCCA
Organism: Clarias macrocephalus; assembly: GCA_011419295.1. Lineage (NCBI taxonomy): Eukaryota > Metazoa > Chordata > Actinopteri > Siluriformes > Clariidae > Clarias > Clarias macrocephalus. The sequence continues at coordinate 9,917 of JAAGKR010005238.1, read as the reverse complement.
CTATAACAGATGCCATCCAATATAATAAGAGTACAACAATTGTTTTGCTTATTTATTTATTTATACTGTATTTGGGGTATTTAGAGGAGTTTTACTGTTCAAAAACAAACTTTGTCTTTAATTTAATATTTAAAAAGTCAAAATTAAAGATCATTAAACTCTATATGTGGCTTTTGCATTTTTAAAGTTGAGTTTTATACATAACTAATACCCTAATTTATAATTAATTGGTGTTGTATAGTTATAAGCAAAACATCAAATTAAAGAAGCATTTAGTTTTTATCCGATTAATCGAAGAAGGAAAAAGAATTAATCACCCAAATAATCGTTAGTTGCAGCCCTACATTGAATCTCATAAAATTTCACTAAAAAACAACACACATTATTGTTTGTGTTATGTTACTCGCAGTAGTCTCTAAATACTGAAAGCAAATGTTCTCGTACAGTATCTGCTGCTCAGTAGCTGAAGAGACAGAGTTTGTCTGTCTGAAATAAAAAATAGGTATTCGTTTTCATAGTAAAGAAAAAATGCAATTCCATCACTCAGCTTATAATAATAATGCACATAATAATGATTTAATTTTAATTCCAGTATGCTGTGACAGACAGCCAAAATTACTTTTTTGGTCAGTGTTCTAATATTTATATAAGTCTGTCTTTCATCTGTCTACAGTGTTAACCACATACTCCATGTTCACTGCAGTTCTTGCACTTAGATCGCTAAACACCTTTATTTAGGACAGTGAATATAAATAGGTAAGTGGAGGTTTAAAGGTATATTTGATGCAAAAATGTAAAAATCGAACGTTTTGTAACCCTTTGGGTGTTGTCTACACTTCTCTTTTTTTGTGAAGGAAAAAAACTATGAAATAGTTGATGTGGTAATAGAATTTTGTTTTATTTTTAACCATTTATAGTGTATTGGTAAAAGCATGTCAAGTGTAAAAATATAGTGATTATATGAACGTTAAACAAAAAGTAGAACTGACATATATGGAGCCCAAAAAGAGCACTCGGTTTAATAAATTGGAATAAATAAACCGAGCACACGGATTAATTAAACTGAGCGCGCTGATAGGTCTGAACTTTGAATCCAGACAGGTAAACCAATCGGATGAGAAGAGAGAGGAAGGAGCTCATTCAGGAAGCATAAATTTTAACCAGGGTTTCACATTAAAGTAAAGTGACCTTTGCCCCATCTGTTCCTAGCACAGAATGCAGGTTATCATTGAAATGTAAAAATAGTGTAATAACACTACACTCCCCGCAAACACACACATGCATGCAATATGATATCTTGCAATCTCATCGCATAAGGCTGTTGGCTGTTGTTTACCTCTACTGGTCTGGTTGGTTCAGTCCTCAGTCCACGTGACAGAATGATGTCATTTTTGTTGACTACATATACATAAACTCCCTTCATTAGTTTTCAAGATTAGCAGTCTTAATGATGATGTTGCTCGCAGAAATTGCCACGTCACAATCTTTTTATAGTTTATTTAAAGAGGGGCACGTATAGATTGGTTTTTTTCAGACTGACTGAACAGTTTGTGCTTTTTCATCTATGTACTGTATTTGCCTTTTTTTTTTGCCTCCATGTTTGTAAATGAAAAGGTAAGTGCATCACAATTAGAAGGTTTCACACACTCTTGGTTGTAAGAACTGCTGCAGCCCAGCTGTGAAAGACATGAAGCTGTTGCATACTCTTGTTCACTAAGGTAAAAGGTTGCACACTCAAAAGGCTGTAACCCTTGCACCAGCTTTTTAAGCAGCACCCATTCATCTGGTTTCAAGTAAAAGTGTTTTCGCCTTGAAGGTACCCCCGGATTAGATAGAGTCACAGCGCTGTTCCATCATGTAGTGTGTACTGTACCATCTTGTACTAAGATCCTGGATCAGTTAGTGCTGTTCATTTACTGATATTATATCTTCAGTTTTATACTGGCCAGCTCACTTCTTCTAAAGTGTTCCATTAGGTTTCTTGCAGCACCTACAGCTCTGCTAATGCTGGGCTCTTTGATGCCTCTGTTCACGATAAGCTGGAGCAGGTGCGGAACAGCACACAGAAGCCCAACCATGTTTTTCTTCTAGGATTTACATTGCTGACACCATTTAGTACCGTTGTCATGAACTACAGATTTTATTTTGGTAGGCGAGATGTCCAATTTTTCTATCACCTCCTCCATCCATGTCATGATGTTTGCAGCAGTAGGCATCTCCTCCAGAGGTATAGTGGCAGGGTTAAAACTCTTGATTTGCCAGTCTTACGTGATGAAATGGCAGGACACTATAAGATATCCATCGGTGGCACATCCAAGCTGTTGACTTTCTTTATTCTCTCCCTCACCTTTAAAGACATTAGAGATGATTTTTGTCGACATTTTGGAATTCAAAGACACACACAGTGTATACAATAAACATTCAATTTATCATTGAATTATTTTTTTTTATATTTTATTATTTATTTGAAATGGAATTTTTATTAAATTATTTCTCCATGAAGTGTGCTGTCTTATCTGGATTTAGTAAAAGAAAATTATCGGTCATCCAATCTTTTATATCTTGAATACACTCAGTTAGTCTAGACAACTTGGTTATTTCATCTGGTTTTGTGGAAATGTATAACTGAGTATCATTAGCATAACAATGGAAACTAATCCCATGTCTTCTAATGATGTTACCCAAGGGAAGCATGTATATTGAGAACAGCAGAGGTCCTAAAACGGACCCTTGTGGCACCTCATATTTCACTGGCATTACACCAGACTGTTCTCCATTCAGATCTACAAAATGGAATCGATCAGACAGGTAGGATCTAAACCATTTTAACACCTGTCCCCGAATACCAATGTGATTTTGTAAGCGATCTATGAGAATATCATGATCTATAGTGTCGAATGCAGCACTAAGATCAAGTAAGACAAGAATTGAGATGCAGCCTTGGTCCGAAGCTAAAAACAAGTCATTTGCAATTTTAACTAGTGCAGTTTCTGTACTATGATGGGGCCTGAAACCTGACTGAAATTCCTCTAGGATATTGTTTTCCTGCAAGAATGTGCATATTTGGGCTGATACTATCTTTTCTAATATCTTTGATATAAATGGAAGGTTTGAAATTGGTCTGTAATTTATTACATCATTTCGGTCTAAATTAGATTTTTTAAGAAGAGGCTTAATAACTGCCAACTTGCAAGGTTTAGGGACGTGACCTAGATATAATGAAGAGTTGATAATGTTTAGAAGGGGCGCTCCAGTTATATTTATCACTTCTTTTAAAAGTCTAGTTGGGATTGGATCCAACAAGCATGTTGTTGATTTAGCCGAGTTGATAGGTTTATACAGCTCTTCCTGTTCTACACGTGTAAAGCACTGAAAATCTAATTGTGAAGCTTTAGACTGGACTGGATCATGAGATGTTGTTAGAGGTTGAATTACCATTATTTTCTTCCTGATACTATCAATCTTTTCATTGAAGGAGTTCATGAAGTCTTCACTTCTAAGCTGTGATGGGATACTCCCTGCAGGCATCTTAGGGTTTGTTAGGCTAGCCACTGTACTAAATAGGGATTGTTTTGGTTTCTTGCTATGAGTTGGCTCAGATGCTCGGCCCTAGCTGCTTTTAGAGCCCGTCTATAGCTGCACATACTACCTTTATACGCGATTCTAAAAACTTCTAATTTAGTTTTTCTACATTTTCGCTCGAGGTTACGGGTTGCTCTCTTTAGGGCGCAAGTGTGACTGTTGTACCATGGTGCAAGTGTTTTATCTCTGACTTTTTTAAATCTGATGGGTGCAACAGTGTCTAATGTACTGGTAAAAATAGTGCCCATGCTGCTAGTCACTTCATCTAGATCATCTGCATTTAGGGGTCTGATAAGAAATTGGGACAGATCCGGCAGATTACTTGTGAATTTGTCTTTAGTAGTCGGATTAATATTTCTACTGAATTGATAACGTGGGTAGGCACAGCTACGCTGTTCTACAGGTAGAGTTTATAATAAGAGATGATCTGTGATATCATCACTTTGAGGTAGAATGTCTATATTAGAGACATCTACACCATGGGATATAATTAAATCTAGCGTATGATTAAAGCGGTGAGTTGGTCTATTTATATTTTGTTTAACCCCAAAGGAATATAGCAAGTCCATAAATGCGAGTGCTAAAGCGTCGTTAGCATCGTCTACATGAATGTTAAAGTCTCCTACTGTCAGTACTTTGTCAGAGTTAACCAATAGGTCTGATAGCAGATGTCCAAACTCTTTAAAAAAATCGGCATATGGCCCCGGAGGTCTGTACATGGTGGCCAGAACAAAATGTAGCAAGGGTTTATTATGTATTTTGCTGAGTGCAACATTAATGATAAGCACTTCAAACGAGTTGAACTTGGGCCTTGTTTTCTGAGTAACAGTAAGAACATCACTGTAGATAGTTGCGACACCACCACCACGACCAGTTTGACGGGGTTCGTGCTTATAGAAATATTCTGACGGAGTAGACTCATTTAAACCAATATATTCATTTGGTCTGAGCCAGGTTTCAGTAAGGCAGAGTGCGTCAAGACAGCAATCTGAGATAATTTCATTAACAATCAGTGCTTTAGGCGCAAGGGATCTGATGTTGAGAAGCACAAACTTTAGAGGTATATTTTGATTACTTATTTGGCCTTTTTCTGGTATTATAGTTATTAGATTGTCTCGAGCAATTTTAACGAATTTTTTTTTTTCACTATTCGGGGAACAGACACAGTTTCTATAGGACAAGCTATGTGTGCGCGTCTATCAGTATGGTGAGTTGCAATGTGGCTATTATGTTTGGAATCTAAGACACGACTTACCGCCAGTCAGATGGTTCGTAGAGTCCTGGAGATGTTGTCTGAGAGGACTGCTGCTCCAGCTCTGCTTGGGTGCAGTCCATCGGTGTGGTAGAGCCTAGGACGCTCCCAGAAAACATTCCAATTATCAACAAAGGGTAATCTTTGTTGTTGACACCAAGATTGTAACCATTCATTAAAAGCGAACAGTCTACTGGACCTCTCGATTCCTCGCTGGAATGTGGGAAGCGGTCCGGATACGATGATCCTTGTCATGAGTGACGTGCTGCGGACCTTCTCAACCAGGCTCCTGAAGTCCTTCTTCAGGATCTCCGTCTGCCTCAGCCTGGTGTTGTTCGTGCCAGCATGAAGGACCACAGCTCCAAAGTTCTCCCTCAGGGCCGCAGGCATCTGTGCAGCAACATCAAGAACACAAGCACCAAGTAAACAGCGAGTGCGCACCTTACCTTTAGCTGTGGTAGCGCGGACGTGCCGGACGATGGAGTCTCCGATGACCAGCGCGTCGTGTACCATCTCGCGGAGAGGAGCGAAGCGGTTTCGGTTCGGGATCTCGAAGACGGGCGGCGGCGGAGGGGGAGAGGTCCTCGCCCGGGGCCTAGCGCGCGTCTTCCACTGCTGCTGTATCCAGGCTTCGTGGTATCTCAGCGCCGGGGTGAAAAAAACCTGGGCGGGCTGCGTCCGTGGTGCGTTGGACCTGGACAGAGAAACACGCGGAGTAGAGGTTGTGGAAGGAAGTGTGTCATGCCGAGAATTTTGGACAGGTGAGCGCCAGTCCGTGACAATTCCAGCGCGGCTTTCCGCTGTCGTAACTGGGCCAGTTTCACCTGTAGGTCGCGGATCTGCTTCTCCAAGGCCTCCATCTCCAAATCCGCTGAGTGAAGCTCCAGTGTGTCCTCACCTGCACTCAGAGGCAGACACACAACCGACATGGTGTCAAAAAACGGAGATAATTGGTGTGGAAAACGCATAGGCAAACTTGTGATTGCTGGGCTAACAGGCTAGCGATGCTAATGGGATAGCCGGCTAGACGCGGGTGCGTGGCAAAACTATTAAAACTTAGTGATAGAACAGGAGTTTCAAGTGAATATATTATAAATACTATGTTTGCTCTTCGTAAGAAGACAAAAAGTTAGACCATCAATCTGGATTAAGCTGGAAAAAATCATGTGTTCTTTAGCTTCTAGAAAATTCAGTTTTGTTCTAAATAATGGAATGAAAGAAATGGAATAAAGAAATAATAGAAAAAAGAGGAAATTCCAACCTTTAATTCAAGCATTTATTCAGTGGAAAAAAATCCCACATTAAGAAATAATTATTTTACATCAAATCATGGCTGCCATAATTATTAGCACCCCTGATGTTTAATACTTTGTACAACCCCTTTTGCTAACAAAACAGCACCTAATCTTCTCCTATAATGTTTCACAAGATTAGAGAACACAGACAGAGGGATCTTCAACCATTTCTCTTTGCACAAAGTCTCTAAATCATCCAGTGACCTGATTCCTCTCCTCTTCAGCTCACTCCACAGGTTTTCAATGAGGTTGAGTTCTGGGGACTGAGATGGCCATGGGAGGAGCTTGATTCTGTGTGTGCTGAACCATTTCTGTGTAGATTTGGCCACATGTTTATCATCATTATCTCACTTAAAGACCCAGTGACGACCCATCTTCAGCTTTCGGGGGAAAGGCCACCAGATTTTGCTATAAAATGTCCTAGTATTTCAAAGCATTCATGAGGCCATGCACCCTAACAAGGTTCCCAGGGCCTCTGGAAGAGAAACAGCCCCACAGCAGTGAGGTTTGGAGAATTTTTTACTTCTCTTACCATCCTCCTCACTGTGCGTGGAGGCAAAATAAACTTGCATCCTCGTCCAGGTTTGTTTTCTACTGTTCCAGTTTTTTTTAACTTCTTAATGATTCCTCTCAAAGTAGATATGGGCAGGTGCAGGCGGGTGGATATTTTCTTGTAGCCATTGCCTGACTTGTGAAGGTCGACACACATCTGCCTTACTTGAATGGTGTGTTCCGTTGTCTTTCCCATGTTGAAGAGTGGATAAGAGAAATGGCCTATTTATACCCCAGGGAAGCAGGAAGTGATAAATTACTAATTAAATGTTCCTAGATACTCTGATCAACTTTGTAAACTACTGTAGAAGTGACAGAAATACTTGAATTACATTTATTTTCTAGGAATTGTTAGGGGTGCCAATAATTGTGGAACAGGTTATTTTATGAAAAAAAATTATTTGTTAGTCAGGGATTTTTATTTCCCCTTAAAATTCACTTTATATTCACGCTATATTTTTCTACAATTTTCAGTCTGGCAATATGCTTCTGCAATAAAAACTGAACTTATTTTAGGGCTTTTAACACATCTTAACCAGGTGTGCCAATAATTATGGAGGGCACGGTAAATGAAATCATAGTTTAAAAACTGCATTTTGTACTTAATCGGGTGTTTTGGGTAATATTAAAATTTGTTTGATAACAAATTGCATGACACTCTGGAGTAGTTATGTCAGCGATAACCCTTGGAGGGCGCTCTGCACTATGGATTCTGTGTTTAGTGTCTGGACTCTTATGTTGATGAATATTTCTAGACTTCATTTCCCAGTATGCAATGTACCTTGGCTTTTGTCATTGTGTACCTAAGTCTAGTTTTTGTTGATTAGTTTGTCTCACATCTGTTGTCATCACTGTCGTAGATCTGTTTGGGCTTCAGCTTACTTATTTGTGTGTGTGTGTGTGTGTGTGTGTGTGTGTGTGTGTGTGTGTGTGTGTGCCCTGCAATTGATTGGCACCCTGTCCAGGAAGTACCCAACCTTGTGCCCAAAGTCTCCTGGGATAGGAAAAGCGTTAATTATAGGATAGGAAATTAATTAATGAATGAATGTATTTTAAAAAACAATGTATATGTGTGTTCTAATTTAAGAACATTATCTATATAATATATACTGTATATCCAGTAAGTATATAGTTACATTTTCCATGATGTAACCATCATGTCTGATATGCACATATCAAATAACATAGGTTATTGTTTTCTGCTTTAGATGTTGCTATAGTAACACCATGACTGCAGAGGCTGGATAGTAGACGACTGCAAAAACATGTGCTATCTATATTTAACTCTATAATTACATTCAACTGTGATACTGTAGTTATGAAAGTGTACAATGAGATTGAGCATTGAAAGTGAGCAGTGAGAGTGAAATGACTAGTGGTGAATGTGAGGGTGAGTAAGGACAGGATACATTGCACAGGTGGAGAATAAAGCAGAAAAGAGAAATTTAATTCAGTCCAACAACAGTGTTTTTGTGCCATGAATAAATAGCAACTGCTTTGTTGACCTGAATAAAGTATAACATATGGTGCCCTCCTTTGTTGGAAAACTGTGAAAATGTTAGGATGCTGAGCTTGACTTGAGGAATCCAGTTGCAGGAGATTTTTGAGTGAGATGAGTGAGATGTGCCTTCTTCAAGGAGGAAGCATGTCTGAGAGAGTGAATGCAGTTGGCCAAGGTCATGTATCCAGCCAGCTTTGTAACAAAGCCAAACTGTGTTAAAGAGCAGTGGTTAAGAGAGCAAGTGCATTAGTTCAGTGCCATGAATTGATGCCAGATGTAGAAGTGATGCCAAAGTGTCAGACAAAGCCATGGTTGGACAAGCAGAAGTGTTTGATCAGCGCTGAGAATCCAGTCAGAGCTGTAACAGTTAAATCTTTAGACAAAGCTGTAGTCGAGGGTCCGGAAGCATCTGTGAAATGCTGTAGCGTAGCAACAAATCCAAACCGAGAGAGAACAAAGGAAAACACAAACTTGGCAACATGAAAATCAATCCATAAACCATGGATCCATAAGACAAGAGAATTGGGCAATAGAGCACGCTTCCTTAAATGTCAGAAGAAGTCAGCAGTGAATGAGTGTGCAGTGTGCGGACAGGGCAGTCCCGGGGAGGTGGGAAAAACATGAAAGTGTGGGAAGAAACATGACCGCGTGGGAAAAGTGGGCATGAGGCTAGATGATGTAACTGTGAGACATGGAAGGTGGGGTTGATCTGTCGCATGGTGGACAGAAGCAAGAGCATGAGAGAAGAAGGGTTGATTATACGATATACGCCTTCGTCAGTCAGAGGTTAGTAAGAGTTACTTTACAGAGGTGTTTAAACTAGCAAAGGCAATGCCCGATAAAGTAGTCTGCTCTGGCCCCATCCCAATGTGACGTGGCGACATAGCTTACGACAGGACACTGAACCGCAGGATGTTGTGGAAGAATTTTTTATCTGATTTTATGTGACATACCCTACTTTTAAGAAATAAAAAGATACCTTAGCTTGCAATAATGGGAGGCTTGCGTGAGAAGCCGAGCATATAGGCCCCTTGGAATGTGCCTGTGTAAGCAATCCGATCTATACATTGAGGCACCCTGTACTGGGAAACTTAATGAAACCCAGATGTTTTATGTAAAGTAAGCGCGGGAAAACTGGCCGCCTTTGTCTAGGATCAGTATTTAAGCAAGAAACCGTCGGGAGTCGGTGTGCGTTCTGCAGACCTCCCGACTTTGTTGATCAACCAATAAAGTTGTAACCTTCTGAAATCAAAGCCTGAGTCGTCAATTAATTTCCACGACATCCTGGCGCTGCGAGCAGGGTTGGCAAAGGGGCAAAGGCGTGGCTGATCACCGTGGGCATCCTTGGCAGGCAGCACAAACAGGTGGCCACCTAAAAAGGTAAGCAACTTTTGCTTATGTACTTAGTTTGTGTTGTTTGCTGGGATAACCCGTGGTGGTAAGGACGCTTGATAAAGACCTCTCCAACTTAAGTAATTTTTGAATGGGCTTTGTTTTCAGAAGGAAAATGCATGCATCAGTTTACTAACCGTTGAATGGTAGTATTTGAATAGTAACTGGTAAAGTAAGCATTGCATTGGTCTGTTTTGCTGTCAAGAGGGCTTTGATAGATGGTAGTAATAACAGACAGGTATGAGGAAGCGCATTTGAAGGTCTATCTGTGTTGCTAAGAGGGCTTTGATAGATAGCAATGCATACCGGTAGATAGACGCTGTATTGATTTGTACTCATTGTC
>JAAGKR010005237.1:0-52934 GCA_011419295.1 Clarias macrocephalus | reverse complement strand
TGTCCAGCTGAAAAAGATTGTTTTCTTCCCAAGCTGCCCACATCCTGCTGAAATCAGAGAGAAAGTGAGAGAGAGAGAGAGAGAGAGAGAGAGAGAGAAAGAGAGAGAGAGGTGTTTGCAGCTGCACGCTTCTCTCCTCTGCCTCACAGGCACATTACAGCACCGAGTCTCTGTTTGGAAACCAAACCAGAATGGTTGCCAGTTTGAGTAATACTCCCACTAAGGACACCGAAGAGGGAAGAAATTGAATAAACGTGTGATTCCAGAGTTATGGATGTGACACTTGGAGCCACCCTGAAACACACTAATTAACCTAATTTGCTTGTCTTTGGATTGTGTGAGGAAACCAGAGTACCAGAAAGAAACCCACCAAGTATAGGGAGAACATGCAAACTTCACACACACACACACACACACACACACACACACAGACCCCGAGGTGGAAATCGAACCCTCGACCCTGGCGGTGCGAGATGACAGAACCAACCACTGCCACTACCGTGCCACCATGCGGGTCAACTAAATGTCTTAGACCATGCACAAGCTTAGTATCATTTAATAATTTTTGTTCAACGTTTACTATACCCTCTTGAAAACAATCATTCCTCAAAAGTCATAATCATTACATCATTGCTTACAATCCTAAACTGAGTTTAATAGAGAGTAATGTTACAGATGCTAAGCTAGTGCTTCTGCTATTGCTCTTAGTTTAAATAAAGTCCCATTCACTGATTTTCAATTTTGTAGGCAAGTGTTATTGCTATCTATCTATCTATCTATCTATCTATCTATCTATCTATCTATCTATCTATCTATCTATCTATCTATCTATCTATCTTATATACTGTGCAAAAGTTTTAGGCACCCTTTGTTTTTTAGTACAAACCTTGTTATCGATTTTTTCATTTTATTACTTCATAATTGAGTCTGAACAAAAACATTTCAGATTTTTTTAAACATCAGTATTCCATCAAAAAATTCTAAACTTACAGAAAAATATTTGTACACCAGAAATGAAAGCAGCATATTACATAATCCCTTTTTAGACAAAAAAGAGTTGCTGGATATTACAGCCAAATAGAAACAGGTGAAACTAAGCTTGTTAGCTAATTCAGTCCTCAGTAATGATTTATAATTTACTTATTATGGTGGCTGTAATGATTAAAATATAGCAATATAGCTGGTGAGCGAATTTTCTTATAAAACTGCACAAATTGTACTTACATACACTTCACTGATAAACTCTACCACAATTTTAGGGGAAACTTTCAAAGTGGTGACGCAGTGGCATTGTGACATCACAGCTCCAGGGTCGAGGGTTCGATTGTGCACGAGTGTGTGCCCTGTGATGGTTTAGCACCCTGTCAAGAGTGTACCCCAAGTTGTACCCAAAAGTCTCCTGGAACAGGCTTCAGACTCCCTGCAATCCTAAATACAGGATAAAGTGGTACTGTATAGAAGATGACTGAATGAATGAACATTTCAAAGTCTGACCTGATGACAAAATACTGTTTTATTTGTATATCTGGCAACACAGATAAAAGTATGGCCATGTGGTGCCTCCTCTTGTGGCCATGCTTCTTATAACAGTGATGGAAGTGAGGCTTGGGTCTACAGTTTCAGCATGACACCACATCTTCGATTTGTTTTGGACAGCTAGGCAACAGGTAAAAAAATCATGATATAACAACAAACATAAAAAGGTAAATAATTTTTCCATTACATTTTTAATTCTCTCAGCTTAATGAAGCATATGATTTTTTTTTAACATTCGGCAGACACCGTTACACTTTTTCTTTTTTTTAAAAATTTATTTTACATCTGAGCAGTTGCGGCTTAAGGGCCTTGCTCAAGGGCCCGACAGCAGCAACTCGGTGGTAGGGTTTGAACCTGCAACCTTCCGATCACTAGGCCAACACCTTAACCACTTTCTTGAATGGCTCAAAGAAGCATCCATCTGACCCTGTGTGCCATGCAGAAAATCAAATCAAATGAAAATCCAGTATGCTGATAAGTCACATATTTTATCTACAATTAAACTATCTATTAATATCAGTCCAGTCCATCATCAGGACCACAGATCGACACTCGGACAGTTCTTTAAAGGCATACACTGAGTCATCGCCGTGATTTACAAGCTAGAAAAGGAGATGGCACATCCTCTTAAGAAATGAAAGGGAGCCCATCTTGCCTAATGAAGTGATATGGTGAGTGTGCCAGACACTGAGTGCTGATACATGTCCATCACACACTACCCTGTGCAGAGAGAGAGAGAGAGAGAGAGATGATAATATCTGAAGGTCTGATCGGGGAGCTCAGGTGTGCAGCGACGAGGTCTGTTGTGTGTGTATTTGCGTCTTTTCATTGAGATCTAAAACGTGCAGCTGCTTCTACATTATTCATTACCATTGCAGTCTCTCATGTCCCTAGCAATTCATCACGTGACGGATCTAGTTTATGCAGTCTGACCCGTTTATAAGGACATCTGTCCATCAGAGGAAAGCCCTCATTCTCCTGATATTCTGGAATGTGCGTCGTACTTTTGTTTAGCAGAAGAAGCAGATCCTGTCAATATACACGGCCCTGTGACACATCCAGAAGAGGACAACTGGTGTTTGACATGAAGTCTCATGAAGACGTACTTCGTCACCCCTGTGGATACTATCAGGGATAAATTTACTCCTTGAAGGCGTATCAGAAAAATGGAACTCCTCTCACTGTGTCGTCCTGGCACAGTTTAAACTAATATCTTTAAGCTGAAAGAGTTCAGTAGATTACTGTATTTAAGGAATTACAAGGTGTGATATTAAAGGAAATTAATCTTCGATGGGGCGGGGTGTCATTCATTCCATCTAGCCAAAACAAAAGCCATAAAAACACCTTTATGTTTTTGACCACCTGTAGATTTGATTACGCTGTGCGATGTGATATGAAATTCATGTGTGCAATAGCATTCACCATGGAGAAGAGGAGGGGCTTCATTTTGTCTAATGTTTTTATGCTTAAAGAAGTACAATACTATGATGGGCGTTCAAGTCCAACCGGTGAAACACAAGTGAAACACAGTTATTCGAGTAAAAACTACCCTGATGTCCCTATATAATCCCCTGCGACACTAATGCTTGGATACCATCAAGGTATCCTGCGTCAGGTATGAAACGCTGGCCTCCCAGGAACTCCTTTAATGCCCCGAACAAGTGGAAATGTTTTGGAGTGAGGTCAGGGCTGTACAGGGGAGACACCTTTGCCAGGATCGTCATTCAAGGAAGTACGACCTTCTTTTAAAACATTTGGGCTTGACGTCTTCTGTAAATGTCGGTTTTACGCCTCCATTTTTTTTTTTTTTGATTTTTCCCCGATTTTCTCCCTAATTTAGTCATGTCCAATTCCTCCCCGTACCACTAGGGCGCTCCCACATTAAGGCTACTACTACCACTCAGCTGGGAGGGCCGAAGACTATCACGTGTTTCCTCCGAACCACGTGACGCCAGCCGACCGCATCTTTTCGAACTGCTCATTCGCGCACCGTTGGTGTAACACACTCGGAGGACAGCGCTATCCGCTCCCTCCGTTGCGCGAGCTCACAGACGCCCCTGATTGGCTGTAGAGCCGTGATTAATGTGGGAGCACTAAGTACCTCTCATCCCTCCCCTCTGAGAGAGCTCGGCCAATCAGCTCTCTTTAAACCTCCGGCTGCGAGAGGTTAGAGCACCACCCGGGAATCGAACTAGCGATCTCCGGATGATAGGGCGAGCGTTTTTACCACTGCGGCCATTTTACGCCTCCATTTACCAGAAATTTAATCCAGGAAGTGACGGTATGGCGGGACTGCTCCTTGTAGTAGTTTCGAAACCCTTTTGCTTCCCTGACCTGAAATAATGTTGCTTTTATTTTATTTGGTGAATTAGCTAACAAGCTGAGTCTTAACAATTTAAACGGATTTATTTATTTATTTATTTATTTATTTATTTCATGAACTCCCTCAGAAGCCGAACAGTACGACAGATGAGCTATAACCCACAAATAAACTTCTGAAGTTTGCAGATGGTTAATGTGCCCCAAAATAATCCATCTATAATGTGAGATGAATATAGTTTACCCTTCATCCTGTATTCAGGGTTGCGGGGGGCCTGGAACCTATTTCAGGAGACGGGGCGGGGTTACACCCTGGATGGGGTGCCAATCCATCATAGGGCATAAACTACAGAAAAATCTGGAACGCCAGTAAGCCTAAAATGCATGTCTTTGGGAGGAAACTGGAGTACCCAGAGGAAACACCACCAAACACTGGGAGAACATGTAAACTCCATATGCTCACAGACTCAAGGTGGGAATCGAACCCGGACCCTGGAGGTGCAAGGCGACAGTGCCAACCACTAAGGCACCGTCCCACTTATCTATCCATCTACGGTATATATCTATATTCATTTGTTTATTTATTATCTTGACACTATTCCCGTTGATGTTGATGGCTCTTCACCGCCCATCAATTTCTTTAGCGTTTTCAAATGTGAGTATCTGCACTCCTGCAATTGACCCTCTACCTTTTATATTTAATATTCTGTACCAAAAGTACAAACAGCACCCTTTTCTGGAATTTAGTTTTAGCCACAAGATGGCAACATTATAAAGTAGTTAGAGTTTATACCAGCATCACCCTGCTCATGCCCTCCTTCTCTCTCTCTCTCTCTCTCTCTCTCTCTCTCTCTGCTCCCTCCACTGTGTTTGTTTGTATGCTTTGTTGTTTGCCGGTTACACATCACCTCTGGAGCCGAATTCCACATATCACACTCTCAGCACGGCTTTCATGCTCTGCAGATATCAAACAGAATAAGTGAATAAAAGCCAAGAGTCTATTGTTGCTTCTCCCAGTGCACGCTTTCATCTGGAAAGACTCAGAAGTTGGACAGAGAATAACATCCTTAGTAGAAACATTTTCACAGATTGCCTTTGTTGTGAGTCTTGCCAGAACATAATAGCGTGGATGCAGAGAGTCGGAGGAATCCTTTATTTATCAAAACAATACCGTGCTACAAACGGAATTTAAATCAGAGCAACTTTAAAGTGAGGATTAATTATATAGGAAAATGTTTTCTCCACATGAATGTTGTATAAGTGCATACGGTGGAGTAAATATGGAGGAGAAATGAAAAGAACAGGCCACTATTTCCACATGCAAATTTAACTTATCATCTAATCTAAAGTAAAAGTTTACATACCAACACGGATTATTCTCATGAGAAATAATTCAATTTAGGTAGTAGTTTTCTTTCTTTTAAAAAAAAAAAAAAATTTATAAGCAATTTTTACTTAAACTTCAGTTTACCAAACTACAGTACATAAACCTTCATCATCATCATGTATTCATTATAATTGCTGTTTAATCATCATCATCATCAACCAGAAGCAGTGCTCTCCATATACTCCACCCCCACAGCACTGGTGTGACATGATGCCATCTTGGCCACATCCACTCACTCACTCGTCATCTATATCGCTTTATCCTGTAAACAGGGTCATGGGGGAGCCGACACCGGGAGACTTAGGGTACACCCTGGGCGGGGGTGCCACTCAATCGCAGGACACACACACACAAATACAGGCAATTTGGGAACGGCAATTAGCCTAATCTGCATTTCTTTGAACTGTGGGAGGAAACTCAGCAAACACAGGGAGAACATGCAAACTCTATGCACACAAACCCCAAGGTGGGATTCGAACCCGGAGTCTGGAGATGCAAGTCAACAGTACTAACCGCTACGCCATCGTACCACCATTGGAATCATATTCCTAAACAAAAAATCTTGGACCACTTAATATCCTTGAATTATTTTTGCATAACAAGCAAATCCTCAAAATTCATAATCATGACATCCTGATAAAGACAGATACTTTATTGATCCTGAAAGAAATTCTAGTTATCATCGAACCCGGATCGAACCTTCACACCATCTAATTGTTGATTATCTTCCATTTCATTTCAACGATTGTATTTTATTCATTTATTAAACATCTCATGGAACGTCCCTGCGTTGCATTGGCACCCAGTCCAGGATGTACCCTGCCTCATGCTCCGAATCCCCTGGAAGAGCCTCCGGGCCCTCACGACCCTGAACAGGATAAGCACTATAGAGACTGAGAGACTGAGAGACTGAGAGACTGAGAGAGTGAGAGACTGAGTGAGTGAGTGAGTGAGTGAGTGAGTGAGTGGAATGTCATACTTTTTATCTAAGTACAGAGACTTGACTTGGCATTCTATGTGTTGCTGCTGGTATAAGCTTTGAAAACTGATCAGCAATGTTTCAGCAATGTGCACAGATGAGGAAGTGAGAGAGCCGGGCAAGACGGAAAGACTAAAGTGCTGCTCCATTGCTCTCTTTGGGTAGAGTTATGGGGCATGTGGAGCCGCAGGGAACTTTGGGCATGAGGCAGGCCTTCGAACACACACACATACATTTACAATACACCCAGTAATACACACTGCGGGCAATTTGGAAAGGCTAATCAGCTTGCACTGCAACCCGCAACCATGGGGAAAATTAAATTCTTACTGACACCATGATCAACAGGGAGTCAAACGGCATTGTGGGTAACATACAGTACAGTAGGAAACCGTTATCCTGTCAGTGAAAGAGCGCCGATGCCATGGAATATCAAACGGCAATTATGAAGATTAATATACAAGACTCTGACTCTATGAACTGGAGATAATTTTCTTTACACTATCCAACAAAGTCACTGATGAATACCTTTTCCACAGAGTGTTTCTGAAAGTCTGTCAGTTCTTATGCAATCTTTGATGATCTGAACTTAATAACGAGGCAAACAAGACTGCGTATAAATCTCCTGTGACAAAGCGAGTAGTAGACATGCACCGAGAGAACACCATGCGCATCCTGTGCGGTAACAGACTGTCGAGCTGGAACAAATGGCTGTGCACATGGCCAACGATGCACCTGACAGCAATTCATAGCAATTAGAGGGAAAGAGAAAAGGCATCATGCATAAACACGCAAACACATACACACTATTTGACTAAAATAAACACAATATGTCAACGAGATACAACAGCCTCTTTCTATTGTCTGCTAATTGGCTTTCCATCGAGACGCAACTAACGTGAACTGAAAGCGGAAATTCTCATCTATCATCTCCTATTCATCTTTGGATATCAAATCCAAAACTATTACAAAAACTAAAGAATTGCCCGTGCTGTTCCAATACTTTCAAAGGGGACTACACCTGTATATGTTCGGGTATAGTCTGATTTCCATTACGGCTCCTGTTTTGTAAAATTCGATTGATAGTCTTGTTAGACGTTCAAGGCAGCACAGTGGTGTAGTGGTTAGCACTATCGCATTGCACCTCCAGGGTTCAGGTTCGATTCCCGTCTCTGCGTGCATGGAGTTTGCATGTTCTCTCCGTGCTTGGTGGGTTTCCTCCCACAGTCCAAAGACATGAGGTTAATTGGCATTCCTAAATTGGCCATAATGTATATGCATGTGTGTGTGTCCTGCGATGGATTGGCATCCTGTCCAGGGTGTACCGAGGCTCGTGCCCAAAGTCTCCTGGGATAGGCTCCAGACCCGCTGTGACCCTGAATACAGGATTAAGCGGTATAGATGATGAGTGAGTGAGTGTTAGACATTCAGATGTGTTTCCAGTGTGTGTGTATGCAAACAAAATACATTCCTTGTTTTTTTTTTTCTTTCTTTTTGTATTTTCCAGGGCTTAAACAGTGTAATTAGATTTTCCCCCTAATGTGACTTCACACAGTATAATGGAAACCCTTCCTCAGGTTGTGAAACATACTGAAATTGGGGTATACATTTCTTTTCACAGACATAATTTTGGGTAGCTTTGAGACATACAGTACTAGCATGTTAACTTCTTAAACAAAATGGCAGAATATGGGACCTTTGTCTGACCTTTACGTTGTCTTAACTGAGATTTTCAGAACTCGACATTCTAACAAAATTTAAGTTTAAACATGTGCTGTCAATCAATAATTTAAAAAAAATCTATTTAATCACTGTCATAGGCTCACTATTAATCACAATACTTTTAAAATGTAAAATATTTGTATGACAAACTGGTTAGAGGAAACAGATTATGCAGTTTTATAATAACTCAAACATTATCATTTAATATATGTTAAAGTCTCTTGAATGGGACCGGCACTGCATGTACAGTAGTGGCTGGGTAATAATGGATGTGGCAACCCACTCGCGGCGGGGCTCGAACCCAGATCCTCTAATTAAAAAAATCAACAATCTAACTTCCATCTAGAAGCTTTTTATAATGAACCTTGCTGTTCAGCACACCTGGGGATGTTTCCTCGGTCATCTTACTATCCGTGATAAATGTGCCATTATCACACACAGCCGAGTAACCATGCTGCCATAACCTTTGGCGTATGATTCATTTGC
The DNA here is from genome assembly GCA_011419295.1 of Clarias macrocephalus. Classification (NCBI taxonomy): domain Eukaryota; kingdom Metazoa; phylum Chordata; class Actinopteri; order Siluriformes; family Clariidae; genus Clarias; species Clarias macrocephalus. Next base: position 44,505 of record JAAGKR010005237.1, on the reverse strand, counting down.
ATGAAAAATACAGTAAGGCATTAAAAATTCTAGATTCAAGTGTTAATGCGTTTTAATATTGACAACCTTTAAAACATTTTAAAAGCAGTTGTTAAACCGCGTCTTGTTTTCATCCCTTCATGCTCTTGTCTCTTGCATAGTAATTTTCATGTCGGTCAATATGATTGTGTGTTGCCTCCCTCCACAGCTTCAGGGTCCTGCTTTAAACCTGACCCTGGGTTTCTGTCTGTTCTTACTGCATTTCCTCCAGGTTCTCTTGTTTCATCCCAACTCCCCCAAAATACAATGGGCTGAGATATACAGTACCGTTTAAAGGTATGAGGGAAATGATAAGAAATGCTATAGAAAAAGAATGCCTTCAAAGAAAAAAAAAAACTATAAAGCCCAGAAAAGCATAATTTATAATACAAAGTCAGTCTTTGGTGCAACAATACTTTGAGTACACTTCAGTGTGAAGTACAAGTTGTGCAGTTTTATAAGGAAATTATACTGTATAATATGCTGTATAATATATACCGTATAATGTGCTGCTTTCTTTCTTTTTCACAAACTTTTTTCTCTAACTTTCAATTTTGTGCTGGAATTCTAATCTTTGAAAATTTTAAATCAGTAATGTTTTTTTTTGTACTCACGCAATAATAAAGAAAAAAATGCAATGGGAAAGTTTGAACAAAAAAAAAAAAAAAAAAACCCAGAGCATCTAAAACCTTTGTTTCCTAAAGGTGTAAACAAGTGTGTGTGTGCATACATGGTGATGTGCATTAGACTGGCATCCCATCCAGGGGTTCTTCATGCCTAGTGTTACAGGGATGGACTCTAGAAAGATCTAACGTTTATCACAATACTATGATTATGGATGCTGAGTGATGATTATTATTATTATTATTATTATTATTATTATTATTATAACAATGCACTAACATCCCTGTAAACCTGCAAACACATTACCCGAATCTGTGTGCGTACAGGATTTCTTTCATACAAACCCTTTCTGTCACTACAGTGTAAGGTGAGCCAGGGAAATTGGCGAAGGTATTCTTGTTTTATTGCTGTCGTGCACTCATGTCGTGCACTCAAGGCAGTCTGAGCCAGGGAAGTGAGTGAAAGAACTAAGTGAAACTACGGCAGAACAATAGAGTACCTCTCAGTCTTTCCTCGTCAATCCAAACAGCCTCTCTGAGAGGCTTTATGGCTACAGTAAATCAGAGCCGACTCCATCATAAGAGCACACTCCTCGATTGATTCTGCGTTTCTGCGTCTTGGTCTGGGTTAATGGCAGCCTCACTCCACTGCTTTATCCATGCTTTATCATTACAGACAGAAGGTCAGACTCATTCGTCGTCATCGCCAGTGTTTTTTGCACAGTGACCTTCTCCGGACAGGGAGAGCGCACATTATTGGGATACTTTTATTTTTTTCAAAGCAAGCCATTAGTCATAATTACTTTGGGATGCCTACAAGAAAGCTTTGCACTTTTTTTTTTTTTTTTTTTAGGAGAATATTTTGTGCAGGTGAGGAAAAAAAAAAAAAAGCAAAATAATTGTCCTTTAACAAACTCAATCTTCATTTTCTTGCTCAAACTGTCAGGAGCAATTCTGAACCCTCAGACTAGGCTTGTGCATAGTAAAACCCTGGGGATTAAAAACACAATTGGATTTCTTTTCTTAAGCAACAAATCAACTTTTAGAAAAGAACAAAAGACTTTCTTTTTCTCTGGATGATGGCCCAGAAGACTGAATGTGTACCTTCGAGAAGAGAGAGAGAGAAAAAAAATGCAGCTAGATAAAATGTTGGCCAGCTGTCCTGGCATAGCAGAAAAAGAACTAACAGAAATCTAGTTGGAAAAGCTTCGCTGGCACGTACTGTAGATGAGCTTCATATCAGATTAAACTAGTTAAGTAAGTCGGCTTTTTCCTCCAGAGCCCGCCATTGTTTTGGATAAAATATAGTTCTTTTAATTCTTCGGAGTGAAAGCGAGCGTAGGAGTGTGTAATCAATCTTTTAATTGTCTTTGTAAGTAAAACACACGGAAACACACAGATGCTTCATACAGTGACACATAACAATTAAAAAGGAGCAAAAATATTATACGAAAAAGAATTGGAGGAGTAAGGCCAAGACTTTTGGGTTTTTCAGCTTTTGTAGTTTCCTGATATTTACTTCTAAATCAATTTAAAACCCTAAATTTGCACCCTTTTGTTGCCACCCACTTTTAGGGGAGCAAAAGTATTGGAACAGGCAGTAAATAAACACTCAATATTTGGTTGCATATTTCTTGCTCAGACTAATTGCATCAAGCTTGTTCTGCTTTTCCAAGCTTGTACTGCAGCTACTTTAATAACTTTAAGATGAAAACATTTTTTTGGTTTGTGAGGTCTCTCACAGCAGAAAGTCTAATACCGGATGACCATTGATGTTGTTGGACTTTCGACTTCTCCAATCGAGGAGTCACCCCAGTGGACCATTCGTTCCGCACCCAACTTAGCACAGGTTTTAAGCCAGATGCCCTTCCTGATGCAACCATACATTTTTTGAATCACAGCTTAGAACTGGCACTGCATCCAGTGGCAGGGGTTTGGGAAATGGATGGGGACTGGATCAGGCGTTCCGCATGGTAGGCGAAAAAACCTACCATCGAGCCACCAATGATAGATATCAGATGACCATTTTCATACTGTGGTAACAACGTTGTGATGCCGTCCATCGTCAGGAAAACATCATGGCAATGTCAGGACAGCGTTAAAATACCCTTGCGACAACATTGAAGGCATGACCTAAACCCAACATTTCAAACATAACCTCAAAAGAATCAAATTTTAACCGTTATAACTGGTTAATGTTCATTCGCACAACATACATCCTAATCCATGCTCCCTTAAGTTCCTAACATGGTTTAGACGTATGACTGCTACAGACACAACATGTATATCTTATATCACACATCTTTTAGTGTTGTAATGTTACCACTGTGCGGGAATTTTGGTTGGCATGTAATGTTCTGTAGTGTTCTGACATCATTTTATTTACATGAACATTATTTGACCGATGCCCTTATCCAGAGCAATATCCGGTTATACATCTGAGCAGTTGAGATGTAAGAGTCTTAACCAGGGGCTCTACAGTGGCAACTTGATGGTGCTGGGGTTTGAACCTGGAATCTTCTGATCAGTAGCCCAAAATTTCCAGCTGGGATCTGTCATTCCAAAAAGTGATATCTTAACAAGTGAAAGTATCTTGACTCAACTCAAATGTATATAAAATTCCTTAATCTAAGAATAATCGAAGATTATTAAGCCTACTTTTAGACAATTTTAACTTTTTTAAAAATGTAACTTTCTTGTTCTTTTGGCAGATAATTATGCTAGTTTTAATCACTTATTTCTCAAAAGAAACAAGATTTTAGATGAATTTGACTGGATTGAGGATATCTTCGCTTTTTATGATATCACTTTTTGCACTGCTTCAGTGTCCCCTTCAAAGTTATGAAACGCCGCTCAACTGGTCTAACGTCTACTAACTTGGTTTGTCGTTCCAGTTTTATCCAAAGTTGAAATCCTTGGTTGTGGTGGCAGTATGTTTTGGGTCATTGTCTTGTCTTGCTGCATGATGAAGTTGCCCAATTACACGATTTTACGACTCGATTTATTTCCATCTAAATTGGCAGACAAAATATTCTGTAAACGTCTTAATTCATTTTACCATCATGAGTTACATCATCAATAAAGATTAGTGAGCCCATTCCAGATGCAAGCCCAAGCCGCCATGACTCTACCTCCATTGAACTTGATGGATGAGCTTGTTTGTTTAGGGTCATGGGCAGATCATTCCTTTTAGCACACTTTGACCTTTCCGTCACTTTGAATCATTTTTTAAAGATCACTTTTAAAAGGCTAATCTTGGGTTTAGAACTTTTGTGGGTCAGCTTTGTGAATTCCAATCTGTTTTTTTATATTTTTTATTCTTATTGCTTATGAGCCCCTAAATACGTCAGCTTGCAAAGTCTTCTTTGGATTTGATATCTTAACTCAAACACATGGGAGGTTGATGGTGAGATCACTTTCTGTTGTTGTGTAGTTTTTCTTCATAGACCAGAATTCACCAACCTGTTTAATGTCTTCTAGTTAGTACACCAATGGTTTCTTTCTTTTGTTCAGGACATTCCAAATTGTTGCACTGGCGATGCTTAATGCTTACACAATGGCTCTGATCGACCGTTTCTCTTTTTCTTCTATGGACAGCTCTCTGGTCTTATTGTTAGTTTACCTGTTTTGGTAATAAATGCACAATTCTCCACAGGCAAATTTCAGGACCAACCTTGTCATTCCAATACTTTGGAGAGGTCTGTCTAAGGTTCACGTCCCTGGTTTGAGTCCTGACGCCATGGGGCTGCCAAAGTTGGACCCTTGAGCAGGGGCCTTCACCCCCAAATGCTCAGATACAGTTGTTAATCAAGCTGGCAACCCGACCCTGTACAGTACCTGGCACAGAAATGATTATATATATATATAAAACCCCATAGTGAGATGTGTCCATCACTTGTTGTGCCACGTTGACAAACCCTCCAACCCCACCCACTCCACAAGGTTCACTGAACTGAACTGAACTTTGACTCGAAAAGTCAAAGAAAGTCAAATAAATGTATACCAACAAAATTTCACAATTTCTTATTGTCTCTTTAATACATTTTCAAACAAGACCTACTGAATTCTGTCATTTTGGTCCTTTATACAAGTGACTTTGCATTACATCATTTATAAAACCACATAATTTTCACATATTCTCTCCAAAACTGGATAATGTGTTGATTTGAAAGTTTTTGTTCAAGTTGACTACATCTAAATTTTTCAAATCTAGTTATTGTTGTATTGCTCAGTCATAATAAAGGATCATTTCTGCACTTCTAACTTATGTTAAAAGTTTTCTCGGTTTCAACATTTTCAGTTTCACCACAGTGTTCTTGCTTGCTCAATTCTAATTGAACAGAAAGCGTTGTTTAACTGCTAATAGCTCCAGCTGCAAATCACAGGTTTACATACAGGACATTCGTGATTTGGATCCAGCTCACATCACACAAGCCTATGATTGATTGTTCCTTTTCAACACAATGTCCTGAAATGTTTATTCCTGACAAGACTTTTTTTCACCTAGACAGTAGAAAATAAAATGTAAACGATGATACGTCTGGAACGACTTTTGGGATCCTGACAGTCAGGGTAGCTCCGTGTGGGACAGCGCTGACAGTCTGTTTCCAGCAGGTGGCACAGCCGAGCTATCAGATACAAGCTTCGGTGTGCGGATGTGTGCGCACGTGTGTGTAGGTGTGTAGAGAATGTGTTTTTTTATTTTTTATTTTTAATGGCTTTTCTTTCCTTTCCTTTTCACTTTTTCTTTCTTTGTCTGTGTTTGGCTTTGCTTGATTCTGTTTCATTATATTACAGAAAGTGGAGTTTGGATCTGGTATTAAAACTAAAGTGGATATGGGCTTCACATCTTCACGTTTTTTTTTTTTTTTTAAATCCCTGATTTTTTTGGACATGTAACACACTTAAAGAGGAAACCCAAAGCAGGATGAAGGCAAGAGAACAGACTTGGTTCTTGTTCCTCTTCTCTCTTGGGGTTAACAGTTTCTCAAGGGCTTTCTGATCCTCTGGAATGTGTGTGTGTGTGTGTGTGTGTGTGTGTGTGTGTGTGTGTGTGTGTGTGTGTGTGTGTGTGTGTGTGTGTGTGGAATGCCATCACACAGCAATGGTAGACATTGGGGATTAGATGTACCCAGTAGTTAATTGTATAATAATTGAATCAGCCATTCATGAGTGTATTCTCACCTATAATATCCATTTATTTATTTGGCCTCTCAACCATTAGCATTCCTAAATTGTCTGCATTTTGTCTCATTATCACAAAATAGAAAATGTGCTCCTGCGATTTCAACCGTGCCATCATGGAAAGCTGGATCGCTGCACGGCGAGAGAGGCCGCGTGTACTAACCCTGTGCGCTCTTTCGCTGTCTCTGCTCCTCTTTCCGCTTATAATCTTGGAAATCTTCAATGTAGCCTACGAGCAGCATATCAAATAATAAAATATGTGCTTGCACTGCGAGTGAATCTGAGGACTGGAACTTCGCCTCAGGTGCTGTCTTCATGCTCAGCTTGCCTGTGCCCCAGAGTTTAACACCTTTCTCTCTCTGTGTCTATTTTTAGCTCTATTTGAAACATGAGACATCTTTTAACATTTCTTATGGTCATAGTCGTGATGAAGAAAGCGAGTGTCGTATGAGTCACATCTGAGTCGGTCGGCTCACCGGCCGCGGTGTGACAGAACAGATTAATAAACCCTCCTGACTAATAACAGTGCATCATCCTCCCTGGATAAAGAGAGAAAATCTACTGAACTCGACTGCTGGACAGTCATTCGCATCTGTACATATTCACATCCTAGTTGATGAGTTTTTTTTTTTTTTTTGCTAGTCAGTGCTAACACATATTTGACATGTAATAAAGTGTTTCTCTTATACGTCATCATGTATGAAAATGAAATGAAAAACTTCAAAAGGTGCATTTCACCATGTTATGCCTCGAGTAACTTAACAAAATGTGACATTCCTGCACATAACCGTTCATAACATCGCTGTTCATAATATTTTGATTTTAGATCAAAACACAGGCCGATCTCGAATGCTGTGAATACGTTTGCTCTATGTTTGCTTCGTTTCTGGTTTGTGAGAATTTGGGTGCTCTATAGGCGCATTACGGTAATTTCTGTGTCTTCCGCATACTCAGTGTACATACGGTAAACTATCATGTTGATTGGTCCTGTTGATTGAGTGACACCTAAAGCCACGCCCACCTCAAATGGAAAAGTGCTAAATTTCTCCAAAAAAGCGCTGGCTGATGTGACGTAATCTGGCACGAAACTGCTCATAATGTCCACTACTACTCAACATTTAAATGTAAAAAATCCAGGCAAAAAAAAAAATAAAAAATTCTGTTCAGCCAGTTTTGCGTGATGACAAATTCAGCGGGACAGACATACAGACGGGAACTTTTCTGAGACTGGTTTCAGGTCTTCCAATGTATGAAACGTAAACATACTGTATTAATGTAAAAAGTGAGTTCTGACCAATGTACAGACAAAGCCTTCCTTTCATTTACTGTATATACCATACATAAAGGATCACATACTAATTTTATTAAAATTAATATCTGAAAAAATTACATCATTTGTTGTAGCTGGGTGGTGCGGTGTCTTGCACCTCCAGGGTCGATGGTTTGATTCCCGCTTCGGGTCTGTGTGTATGGAGTTTCCCCATGTTTGAGGAGTTTCCACTGGGTCTCCATTTTCCTCCCACAGTCCAGACATGTAGATTAGTCTAAGTGGCAATACCAATTTTCCTGTAGTGTGTCCTGCAATGGATTGTCACCCAGTCCAGGGTGCACCAAGCCCTAAGTGGCCTGAGTCTCCCCCCACGACTCTGTACACAGAATAAAAACAGGATAAACATTATTTTAAATAATGTTTAAAGGATTTTTAAGGTTTCTAAAGAAACCCTGTTTTTTTAGTTGTTGTTGCTGGGAATGCTTTCTAACCGCTTTGTTGTAGGTTTCTTAAACAATCCTTTTAGGGGTCCCCAAGGGAGAACAGAAGTAGTTGTCTATGCTGTTGTATCCAAAAAAAACGTTGCTGTTTGGATATAAATAACTGAATACTTAGCCTAATTACTGCAGTGATTAATATGCTTCACCTGGCAACAATTAGTTTAGCGCTAACTGATGCAGTGAGCAGCTTCTCATTTCTTAGGCAACAATGTCGGAAGATGTATTCTGCATTTATGGAAAAGATATTACGGTGTTTCAGAAAAGTCAAGTTACTGGCCTGCATCAAGCAAAGATAACAACTAAGGGGATTTCTGAAATGACTATGATTGGGTTAAGAACTGTCCATCATGAGAGTGCTGAAATGTGCTGAAATGTGGTCAGGGAAAAAAAACAACACTTTGTCAAGTTGCATTGTAAAAACTGACTATACAAGTCATATCTATGGTTTATAGTGAAAGTAAGAGCATTTCCACGCACACACAATGTGATAAAAACAAGGTAAGAAGGGAAGCGCATGAAACGATGCATCATGCATAGTGGCCACTGTACAAGCCTCTGGAGGCAGTGTTTCAAACCTCTTGGGTTTCAACCCAAGGTTCAGCAATATTATGTGACATTACAATAAAGGCAATGAAGTCAAGACCTGAACATACTGAATGATCAGGTTATCACATCTATGATTCCCCACCCCCCCCCCCCCCCGTGATAGCACGGCCGTATTCCAGGATCACACTGCCAAGCTTCATTAGACTCAAATAGTGCGAGAGTGGTAACGGAAGCATGAGGTATCATTAACACACGTAAATTGAGTCCTGACCTTAACCCCATAGAAACTCTCTGGAGAAGACTATCCAGAATGATTTCACTCTCTCATCATCATCATCATCATCATCATCATCATCATCGTCATCGTCATCATCATCAATAGAAGCTCTTGGGCGAAAAAAACTAATCCCAATAGGACAGAAATAAATGTGACATTGCATAAGATTGCTGAAACAGTGCCCGGGCAAATGCATGCTGCAATCAAAGCGTGTAATCAAAGTGTGTAAAAGCAGCAGTGGATGAGAGCCATACATTGGAAGAACTGTCAACCATCAAAATACACAAGACTGTGTGGTGCACATTCTGTATAGGGTAAGTTTCTGTGATGAAGTGTTATTAATTAGGAAGCTTGAAATGTCAGTATTAGTTAATGTCACCTGCACATTATTATATTAAATGCATCCACCAAATCCAGGAGGAGTCATATATTTGTACACCCTCTGAGGTAATCATGTTATGATAACAAATCAATTTCTGCTGTATCTGTAAATTGGATAGACAATAAACATCGTCACACAGCAGCTTTACAGGATAGAAATAGAAGTAGATTTAAAGCCCTAATGGGTAAGGAAGAGGTGTTAGTGGTGTGGAAAATACTCCCTGAGGTGACATAAGGAAGAAATCTTAAGTGGACCTGCCCTCTTCTGCATGACACAAGATAGTGAGACTATAAATCATTACAGTTTACAAGTGGACATTTATTCTTTCTTTCATTCATTCATCTTCATTAACCATTTTCCCTGGACAGAGAACTGTATAAGGTGGGAATACTAGTCCACACAGGTATAGACAAAAATAGATATCTATTATCTATACCGCTTTATCCTATATACAGGGTCGCGGGTGGCCTGGATCCTATTCTACGAGGTTTAGCACATGAGGCAGGGAACACCCTGAATGGAGGTGCCAATCCATCGCGAATCATCATTTGCCAATTAGCAAAAGCGTGCGAAGGAAATGCCAATTAGCTTAATCTGCATGTCTGCAGAAGGAAACCCACCAAGCACGGGGAGAACGTGCAAACTTCATGCACACAGACCCGAGGCGAGAATCGAACCCGGACCCTGGAGATGCAACGTGTCAGTGCTAAGTATTAAGATTTTTAAAAAATGGAAGCACATCACTTAAATATATGAAACAGAAAAAAAAAAAAATCTACAATCATCAAGCTTTCTATACCAACTTTTCCGTAAAAAAACAAAAACAAAAAAATTCCAATTTTCAAGTCCATTTTTTTTGATTTGTCACAGTTTTTGATTGATGAGTGGATCCTTAGCTTACTTCCACCAGATATAATAAAACAGAATTCCATTAGAGATATAACACACTGCAGAGCTACGGCGTGTGCATCGTAAATATGAATCTATTTTAGGATTGCGTCAATTACTTTCACATGAAGATGTAAAGATCATGTCATCTCGTCGTTCCTCCATAAGATCAGGGCATAATCTCTTTATCAGATGTTTCCTAGCACACTTCAGAAACATGGCTCCAAACCACAGACCTTACAACAATGAGGTCTTTTTATTTTCCCTGCAAGCAGTACTGTGTATTTTCCCCCCTCCGATTCACAATTCAAATATCTAATTAGTATTTCCCTTGGAGTTTCCATTGTCCCAGATCTCTGGATACAGCTCTCTCTCTCTCTCTCTCTCTCTCTCTCTCTCGCTTTTTATTTTTCTCATTTTAATTCCCAGGCCGCTGCTACAATCCGATCAACACACTCCAATAGAATTAATGTAGTATTTCACATTTGTGTCAAATATAACCCTGTGTGCAGTTCTCTCTTCTCCTGTAGCATAAACTTCAATTTCGTTTTTCCATAGACATTACGCCTATCCGCTTTATATTGAGTAGGTCCCAGTTTTTGCCACCAAAACAGTGATGCTTTGTGTTCTGACTCCTGTCTATGGGAACCAGCATTAACCTCTTCATTAACAACAATTTGAGCTACCGTACCACTTCTATTAGATCAGACTAACCTGCAGCTCTTGTTGGATGTTCCAAGACTGCGATGGACAGGACATGCCAAAAATGGTCCAAACTTGCGACAGGGTCATGGATGGCCAAGGCTCACTGATGTACAGTATATGGGGAGCGAATTGCTTACCCGTGTTGTCCGATCCAATAGAAGAGCTACTGTAGTTCAAATTCCTGTTAAGGGTGCTGCTGTTTCCCATAGAAAGGTGTGAGAAAACACAGTACGTCACTGTTTAGATGGCAAAATTGGAAACCTACTCAATATTACAGTAGGTATTACAGTGGTCATAATTTTATAGCTGATTCCCCCAGATCCCAATCTGATCCAGCACCCATGGGATGCATTGGACAAACAACCTGCTTGATCCAAGTCCCTTAGATATAATTTGTTCCTCTCTCTGTCTTGTTCTTCTTGTCATGCACTTATACAACACGGGCCTGGTGTCTAAAGAACCATCTGCCCCAATGGGTCCAAAAACACAATTAAAGCTCTGTAAATGTACAAGAAATACCCATATGCGCCGTCACCTTGGTAGGCAGGCTCATATCATTGCTGGCTACGCTCTATAAACATTCTCCTTGTGACTCCTCCCTTGACACCCAGTTCATTCACTAGAAATAATTAAGAGCAGCATTTTAATGCTCTGCAGGTGCTACAGGATGCACCGAAGCTGACGTGAGTGGCATGATCACACAAGCTACAGTACTTATTTTTGTTTAGACTCATCTTCCTGTGCCGTCAAGCATTTCAACACTTCTTATGATAAATGGACAGAAGACTTTTGTAGATTTATGCCACACTCTTTAGCGCCTTATTTACATAATTAATAAGCTAAACGAACTAAAACGAAACAATTAGAACAATAAATGAAACTGTAAGGCTAAAAATTGTATAATGAATAACACACTTAGGGGCATGCTCGATCAACAATGGAACGGTATCATGAGTGGAGACACTGGTACTGTACCAGCCCAGAGTTGATTGTTTTCCTATCATAGCACACCCTGAAATAATTTCCTCCTCTTATGCCGCATTATTTGTCAATGGTTTCAAGTTTTCATTTATTAATGAACATCTCTGAAACACATTCCGTCCTATTATCACAAAGCAAAAGCAGCTATAAACAGTTGTTCAATTTAGTTTCTTTCTAGGATCAATAAAACACAAACTACAGCTTAGCAACTCAACCGAGAACCCAGATAGCACGAACTCATCTGTCTTGAAGATTTTCCCGTGGCAGAAAACATACTCACTGTTACAAAGCCCTGGCTCTGGAGACTCACTGAAGCACTAACCAGAGCCATGTTGTTACAGCAATTTAATTACTAGAGCAATCAAAATAAATGAATTAATCAAGACCCAGTGACAAAAAAGATTAGAGAATATAACAAAACTATGGTGTAAAATGTTTGTTTGAAATGAATTCCCTGATATTTCCGATTATGCTCAATTAAATTTATTTTGTACAGCACGTTTAACAGTGGACATTATCACAAGGCCATCTATATTTTTCAGGAATATAGAAATTCGGAATGTGAATTTTATTCACTCACTCACTAACTCATCGTCTATACCACTTTATACTGTATACTGGGTCGCTGGGGACCTGGACCCTACCCCAGGAGACCTATGGCACGAGGCGCGGTACATCCTGAATAGAGTGCCAATGAGTCGCAGGGCACACACACACACACACAAACACACACACATACTGTACACTCATTCACATACTATATGCAATTTGGGAATGCCAATTAACCTAATCTGCATGTCTTTGGACTGTGGGAGGAAATCAGAATACCCAGAGAAAACCCACACAGACCCAAGGAGGGAATCAAACCCAGACCCTGGTGGCACAAGGCGACAGTGCTAACCACTAAGCCCCTCCATGCCACCTGTAAATTTTATAATTACAAAAGTATCCCTATTGAGCAAGCCAGAAGTGAAGCAAGGAAAATCTCCATGAGACATGAAGATGTTTTGAGTGGAACGAGATTTAAAAGGGAACTTTTCTGGGTGACTGAATGGTGTCATGTAATGAATAGTGCAATTTGAATTTCCCTCTATACATGTGTTAGGAACCACCACTAGAGGGCACTGTTTGTTTGTTTTGTAGTTCTTGTTGGTCGACTCAGTTTCCCAGAAGGCACCTTGGTCAGGTGATGAGAGTGCGCACCTGAACCGAGGTGGCTCATTAAAGATTCTATAAATAGCAGTTTGTTCTGGGAAACTGGGTCAAGCATTGTTTGTATGGATGTATGTTTGTATGTATATGTGTAGACATACAAACATACCAACAATGCTCGACCCAGTTTCAAATTTTATCACAATGCATCTGGGCATTTTGTGTAAAACCTGTGCCAAAAAATAAAGATAATTGTTATGCAGATCAGTTGGTCTACAGTGGCGACCCCTCAACGGGAGCAGCCGAAAGATCAACAACAAAATTATTTTTTGAAACACAAGGTTGTCTACATATAACAAAATGTCTATACAGCCTTATTTTAGAATCAGCAGATTATTTATACAGTGGAACCTTGGATTACGAGCATAATTTGTTCACACAATGGAAGCCATGTTTTAACGGAAAAAAAAGAAATCTCTCTAATGACACTGGGGTGAGCGCATACTAATGGAATCACTGCTGTAAAGTAAAAAAAACAAAAACAAAAACAAATGAACCTTTGAAAAGAATCGCAACAGAGTGGAGTTTCTGTGTGCGTGAGTGAAGCCGGGGAGGGCTGTGAAAAGAGTGTGTGTGTGCGTGTGTCGGTGTCAAATTACGCGCACACACACACACACACACACACACACACACACACACACACACACATAGGAGACGCTGAAACATAGAGGGAGATGTTGATTATACCAGTAAGAAACGAGCACTAAGACCGAGCAGGGGAGACAATTACCCACAATTCCGCAGCGCAAGAGAGAGAAAAATCATTGGCTCAGTTGTGATCATGTGACGCTTGGTGTCAAAATAAGAGGCCCATGCGTGATACATGATACTCGGCACTTGTAAACCAACACCAAAAATTTATTAAAACTCTTTGCTCGTCTTGCGGAACACTCGTAAACCACGTTACTCGCAATCCAAGGTTCCACTGTATTTAATTATTCTACAATTATTCTATTAGCCCTCTTGTGACTCAAAGAAAACATACACACAAAACTTCTGCTGTCAACCTGTTCACATGATAAAAAGAAGCCCCCAGCTTTATACACACTCCAAAGTTTTAAACAGTATGTTTATGGTCTTTTTCCACTCTCAAAAAAAAAAAAAAAAAAAATAATAATAATCTGCTGCTGGTCATGAAAGTGCAGAAGCCTCTATCTTAAAGGGCTTTCCTGACTGTCTTACTATTAAATAAGAAAGTAACTAGTAACTAGGTGAATGTCTTTATAGGAACCATCACCATATCAACAGCTGCACGTACAGTATAATTATGAACAGTGTTTGCCATATGAGTGTCTGATTGTAGAAACAATAAGAAGTTAGAAATTAGGACATTAATTTTAGATGACACAAGTGGCGCTAAAGAGCTGCTGTTATAGAAAACTAATTAACATTTTCTTTACCAGAATTGAGCATTCAACAGTGTGGTGGTATAAAACATTTTATGCAATAGTTAGTTCCGACTAAGCAATCTGATTGGACATTCTACGAGTGCTGATAAAAGACATAACACCATTTGGGATCACTTCACATCCCAGGAGTTCTAATAACCGTTAATGACACTGTTAGCCGTCATGTGTGAAAGTAGGTCTGTACGCTCTGCAGTACTGAGGAGAGAGCAACTGCCGCCATAAACCACATTCAAAACTAGTCACATAAGCACTTTCATCAGGAAAGCACATGTCTTAATGTTACGTCAACCTTACGAATTGCTTCTAAGTCATTCTGAATGGCCTCTGAACCATCCCTGTTCTTTAATTTGTGACTACACAGCAAACTATCTCCTAACGCAAGGCTGAAATCGAAATCGTCGTCCAACTCCTAAGCAAGAGCGCTAGTAAGTGTGTGTGACAACGAATTGTACACAATCTTAGTGAACTAGCTTTCCAATTACCGCTGTTTGGGATTTTTGGGATGAAAAAAAAAATGGAAATATAAAGAGAAACCTATTTGAACCTTGCAGGACTGTCCACCACCTCCATGTTTTTTTTGTCACCTTTTGGTGACATAGTACCGTAAAGAATTTAAAACTACTTTCACTAATTTTCGGTCGCCTGCTCTTTCCAGCAAAAGACTTTTATTTTGAAATATAAAGGGATGCGGTTTTAGGAATATTAATCTTACTGTACTATATACTAGCAGTGCTTTTCAATATGATGACCTCTTCTTCTTTGTCTTTCGGCTGTGGGTCGCCAAGCGAATCATCTGCCTCCATCTACCCCTATCTTCTGCATCCTCTTCTCTCACACCAACTATCTTCATGTCCTCTCACACTGCATTCATACAGTAAATCTCCTCTTTGGTCTTCCTCTAGACCTCCTGCCTGGCAGCTCCAACCTCAGCAGCCTTCTACATATATATTCACATGTCGAAACCACCTAAATCTGGCCTCTCTGACTTTATCTGCAAAACATCTAACATGGGTTGGCTCTATCTTTCATTCTTGATCCTGTCCATCCTTGTCACAAGAGAACTTCAACATCTTCAGCTCTGCTGCCTCCAGCTCTGCCTCCTCTAAGCTGTACAGCATCGCTGGTCTTGAACACTTCTCTTTACATTCTCTCTGATACTCTTTATCACACATTCACATTTAATATTACGTCTATTACTTTATTATTATTATTAGTTTTTTAGCAGTAGCTTAAATACAGCAATTTAAAGCCCTTTAAAAAAATCCTGCTTTTAATGTTCAGATTTTAAGAACATTACCAACAAGACTACCCCCAACACACACACACACACACACACACACACACACACACACACACACACACACACACACACACACACACACACACACACACACACACACACACACACACACACACACACACACACTCCTGGAACTCAGCCCAGGATTCAAGTAGGGGGTCTTATTGTAAATCTTTTTCTCTGTGAGTGCATTTTACAAACTTTTATTTGATTAATTATGCTGAAAATATTCATATTGTTGCCTCAGCATGTGATAACAGGGCCTGAATCTGGTTTCTTGGCTACTCTTAATTTTTTTGCATTATGTAAATTGTTTAACGAGCTTGCACTGTTCAGGGGAGGACTGCAAGAGAAAGAGTTGTTATGAATAACATGCTTCCATTTTTACTTATTCAGTTAGAGATTTGCGTTTGTCTGCAGAAATCTGCCAAATGCAAGATTGGGGTTTTCTCTTCTTCATTTATTAGACACACAGGAGATCAACACATTATTATAGACATCCTTCAATCTGTCAGTGTACAGCGCACACATGCTCTTATAGAGAAAAGGTGAGAGGAGTATGGAGGCTGCTAAAACTGCTAAGTGAGAATGTCCTCGACACTTCTGTCCTGATTAGACAAAATGCATCACTGTTTGTGCTTCACACTGCGGTGGTGTAAGTGAAAATGTTTGCACCTCTAGGGACATCTATGGACATCTAGGGTCAGATGCTATCCAGAGGGACACAAATAGTAAGTCTCTATACACCCTCACACCCTGCCAAAAAACTCTTCTCCTCTTCTCACGCTATAAATGAACAGTTTGACAGCAAAATGAGATAACTCCATTTTTGTAGCTTTGAAAAGCTTTGGACGTTTTTTTTTTTTTTTTTTTTTGAAATGGTGCAAAAAGTATTACAAACTGAATGTTTTCTTTGAGTCACAAGGGTGTTGCACAAATGCTGAAATATTGAGCCAAAATCGTTTTGGTTACATAAGTGTGAATTTTGTGTGATTTTTCAAAAACCAATACCTCCATCTCCCACAGTTATGGCACAATGGATAAATCAGCCTGAAGTTGTTTGTGGTCATTTAAGTATGCAGTTTAGTATGAGTAATATGTTGGTTGAGTTTTAATAAAAAAATATATATAGCAAACCCATGCTTGATTGTGATATTTGTAGTAAGTTAAAAGAAGGTAGTGGCAGCAAATTAGATCAAGGAAAGAACTGTTGAGCCTTTTTTTGTTGCTGCAAATTTAAGTCTGACTAAAAACACTTCAATTTACATATATGAACTGTATAATGTCAGAAATCCCAATTCAGAACAATTCAGTAGCAGGCAAATATGAATGTATGGATATTAAAATAAGCAGTCTATTGTTATTCTATTTCCTCCTGTTTTTTGACAATATTAAAAAAGCCATTAAAGACATTTTGCACATCTTGCTGTGAACATAACACTGGCAGTGACATTTACAAGCAACTCGCTTTCTGTATCTGCATCTTTATGTAATTTACTCAGATGAAAATATTATGTTAAATCCATCTGCAGACAGATTTTCGTCAGATTTGTTGTTTTGTTGGTATAAAGACCAGGGTAATTTATTGCACTAATATTTACGGTATATCACTGCAGTTACAAGTTTAACACTGACGTTGGGGGGAAAAAGGCTTACTACAAGAGCTAGTTCAAATTTTATTAAAATTCAGCATGTACTATGTCAAGACGCTTTACATCAAGTAAGCAAGAAAAAAGCATTTGTTACATTTTGGCTTAAAATACTTATTTGGTTTATTTGTTTTGAATCAGCAATTCCATGTACCAACATGTGTGACATGTGTATTGTGGTTTAGCCTAATTGTCCTAACCCAGCCAAATATTACAAGTGAGAGGAATCAAAAGGTGCTTTGAGCACACAGAAAAGCACTGAAATTCATAAGAGGACATTCGTTATTAGAGAGTATTTATATCACATTCAGAAATTGAGGACAGTTTTTGTCCTAAATAGAAGCACACTCCATCCCATAATAATTCCATAAAATTCATTTTACAAGTATACAGAAAGTTAACATTTTATGAAAGGCACTGTCTGAATATGAAGACCCTTTAGAGCTTTGTGGAAAGAATTAAAACAAGTGGTACTGTACAGTTCTATGTGGAGGAGAAAGTTCATTCCTCTAGTTCTTGTGCCATGTTTAGACTTCAGACAAGTACATGCCAGGAGCAATGAGGTTGAAGAACAGACCTAGTTTTGAACCAGCGTGAATAAATAATGTGTTTCGGAGTGCCCTGCAGTGCCTGGAATGCAAAGATATGATTTTTGAATAAGATTTTTGCTGTAATAGTTAGCCAGAGGAATGACCTCATCGCACCAAATTTTTTTACCTGTATGAACTTTATAGGTGTCAGATCAACAGATCTAGCAGAGTGTATTTGAAATTTAGATGCAAGTTTTAATGTATTCCATATGAATCATGTAGTTGCCTATGTTGTTTATGCATGTATCCAGTTATGGCTTTTCTTTTGGCTGCTCCTAATTAGGGGTCACCACAGCAAATCATCCGATCTGGACAGTTTTTTGGCAAGAGTTTCTCTCGTTTTGATGCATTTCTATGTGGGCTTGGGACCAGCATTAAGGGTTCCTGAAACTCAGGCGTACTAGGCAGGGAGTTTATTGCTGTGCGATGCTAAGCTCTGTGTCCTATACTCTAAAGGTATAGTGTATCCCACACAGTGGGGGCATTTGGAAAAAGGGTTTAATGTACAAATTCACCTGGCAAAGTTTTGACTGGTATCTCTCTTGAGTTCCAGATCTCAGCTGACAAAGTGTTAGGGACAAAGGGTCCATGTTGACACCTTCATCACGAAAGAAATGCTTCATAGCTTTATCAGTTTTGTCAGGGACAAGATTTGTATGATGGGTTTCTATGCAGGAATGGAGATGTTAGAAAGGCAGATAACTTTTGGATAAACCTGCTTGGTAGAGGCAGGGAAAGAAAAAGTGTTTGCCATTAGCATAGCATAGCAGATAAAATAAACCATAAATCCTCATATTTTTTTTTTTTACAGGAAGAACAAAATTGGACCAAGAACTGAGCCCTGAGGGAGCCCTGCAGCATGAAATTGAGTCTGTGTATGATACATAGTAGAATTGATCCTGCAGTCAGCAAGACTCTAAATGAGGATCACAGCATCAAAGCTTGAGTGACTGCTAGCAGTGCAGTTTTTGTAGACTGTAACAAACTAGCTGGCATCCTGGAGGTCAGGGAGGGAGCTGCCCAGAGTCTTGGAAAGGAACGGAAGGAAGGAAACAGATCTATAGTTAGCGGGGGTCAGGGAAGGATTTCTTAAGTTGAACTGTGACCCAGGTGGTGCATGAAGTTGGTGCAAACTAGACTAGATGTATTGATTATAGGAGTTACTTATGGTGTGAAGTGCAGGAAATGGTGAATATTATTGGGTCAAGCAGCATGCTGTCTGATGATTCGTCAATGATCATATACCTCTTTAAATGTTCCTGAAATTCCAGTATTTTCGGTTTGTATAAATGTATATGGTCTGCAACTGAATTGAGTCAAACAGCAAACACATCTACAAAATACCTAGAAAGGTGAAAGAAATGCCAAAACAGCAAAGGCACCCCACTCACCTGAACCAAAGTAATTCAAAAATAATTGGAAGTGCAGTTTATTCCAGAAAGATTTGATAAGGAAATGACAACATTTGTTAATTAAAAGACCATTAACATAGGAAGCTGCTGGCACAAACATATCCAATGCATATTTTTAGTTCCCTAAAGAGGTGTGCGTTTGTGTGAGATTAACGACTATTTGTGCGTAATGCTCCCATCTGCGTGCCTCGACGCTGTAGTGTCTCAATCCTGTTTCTCCCCAAACACACAAGTGGAGATGAAGAATCTTTAATGTTGTTTTCTCATTTCAATACACAGGTGCTGAATGCGATTTCCGCCAGCCCAACTTTAATCACAACACAAGTGCACACTGGAGGGAAGTAATCAATGGAGGAAAGTCATTTCCATATTTTAGGAATTAAAGTGTGTGCAGAGATAATGAGCAAACAATAAAGTTGATTTCCAGCACGTGGCAGTTTGATTCGAAATGATTTAATTACACGGACTCCTCTATCTAGATCAAAAGATCACTGTTCAAGACATCTCTTCAAATCTGGGTAGAAGATCAGTTTGTGTTCCTTCGTATAGAGATCTAAATTAAGCTGTTCATATTGCGTGTTTACTCCACAATTAAAGTCCTAGTAAACCGTGTGTGCTTGGAGTATGCATTCTCTTCCTGGATCTGATGTTAGGAAAATTAATCTTGCTCACTACTCTTGGTTAGTGCTACGCAAAGCTCCTGTGATGTACACTGATAGAAATCTGCAGCAAAAAATTCCGGAGATAATGGAGAAATGATCAAGCTAATCTCTTTCATGACATGATACTACTATAGAAATAGCAATTTACTTTTTTTGATATTGAGCTGCTTTCCTGGGAAGGTCTTCGTGAGAGCCAGTTTCATCATGGTCCTTGATGGGTTTTGCAAATGTATTTGACAATACTGTTCTTGCGAGAGCTATTCAAGAACAGCGGATGTTGTCTCAAAAACGGTTGTTGTCGCTATTTAATGATCTAATGTCATATGTGTTATTTCATAGTTTTGAAAAAAAATCCAGTCTTGTACAAAAAAAGTAGAAAATATAACCAAACTTGTGTTCAAACTTTACACTGATGTGTTGGGATGTGGGGAGTTTGAAGGCCAGGTCCCATGTGTAACAGGCTGATGTGCATTGGATCCCTCGTGCCATGACTGTTTAAGGTTGTGCTGTATATTCTATATATAAACATATAGAGAACTATAGAAGTGATACGTCTAAATTCAGCATGCAGTTGAAAAAGGGTTTAACCTCCAAAATTAGTATTATTCACGTTTGCCACATTAAGGGTTCTACTAGCAGTCAGCGAGGGCTGAAGATTATTACGTTTCCCGCGAACCATGTGATGCCAGCCAACTGTACCTTTTCAAACTGCTTGCTCATGCACCACTGGGGCGGTGTAACACACACGGAGGACAGCGGTATTCACTTCTTCCACTAGCTAACAGCAAAGGGCTAAGTGCCTTCCATCCCATTCCTTTGAAAAGGCTCAACCAATCAGCTCTCTCTAGACCGCCAGCTGCAGGAGGCACCACCTGGGAATCGAACTATGCCAGGGCAAACACTTTACCACTGCACCACTTGGGGAGCTAGGTCTACGTTAGAAATTCATTTTATAGGCCATTTTACTATATTTGGATTTCTGCTGGGATTTGATCATATGGCCTTCCAAGCAGTGGATCAATGTTACAATCATCAAGTTACCACTGTCCCAAGACTTGTTTCATACCCCTTCACTCACTCATTGTCTATTCTGTATTCAAGATCACGCAGGGCCTGGAGCCTATCCCAGGAGACTTAGGGCATGAGGCAGGGTACAACCTGGATAGGGTGCCAATCCATTGCAGGGCACACACACTCACAGCAATTTAGGAAAACCAATTAGCCTAATCTGCAGGTCTTTGGGAGGAAACCGGAGTACCCACAGGAAACCCACCAAGCATGGAGAGAACATGCAAATTCCATGCACACAGACACACAGACACGGGAATCGAACCCGGACCCTGGAGGCAGAAGGCGACAGTGCTAACCACTACACCACTGTGCCGCCCGAAACCCTTTCAGTTCAGGTAAAATGCTAAGAACTTATATTACAGTATATTACAGTATATTGTAAGAACTTTGGTTGCTAATTCCACCATTGTAACTGTAAAATCAGGTTTTTGCTACGAATCACAAACCTCCTAGAAGTACCAGAACAACACTAGAGGGCTGATGACTCAAGATTGCATAAAGCATGCACTGCACATCAAGGTTAGTTTTGAGCAGATAATAATGATTAATTAATAATTATAATTAATTCATAATTATACTACATTTAAGGGCTTCATACATTTTACCACGGCATTACCTAACTAACTTTTCGATGAATGTTTTCAGAGAACATTCTACTCAGCACTAAACTGAGGACCCTGGAAATGTAAGGGGGCATTGATACACTCTGAGCTACAAAAAATGTAAAATTTTCTTTTCCTTTTGGAAGCAGTAGAATCATGACTGCCTTCCTCCCACCTTCGTTTCCCTGTGTCTTGTTTTCCCATTCATCTAATGCCATTCTTCCATAATCAGTGGAGAATTTCATTTTGGCAAGGACTGAAAACAAGCGCTGCCAACATCATTGTTCAACATTTATCTGTCTCTCGCTTTTCTCTGTCACTCAAACTATTTTGGGATGTGCACAGTTCCCCCCAATTTGCATCCAATATAGATTTGATTTGCAATTGTTCTGCATGCAGTCTGACATTTTATTCAGAGATTTGCTCAGGATACTTTAAATCCGATGCCCTGATCTTGCCTCCCCATCCTTACCACCCGCCTCAAAGTACTTCTGCTGTCAACGGCACGCCAATAAACCTGCTGTGCGTATAAATTTCAAGAACGAAAACAAATCTTGTTGACAGGGAGCAAAGGTGAAAAAAAGATAAATGTCAAATCAAATGAAGGAGTGCAATATCTAACATTGGAATGCTGGTATCTCCTTTACGCATCAGATCTATGAACTGGGACAGTTTCCTCTCATCATCCCTCAACACGTAAAAGCAACCATGGGTTCAAAATCAGACCACTATGCAAATTGCTCAGCAAAAGGCATCAAGGTCAGCTTTAATCATTTTCAGCATGAAGTTAGCTGATGAAAAAAGAACTTATTTTTTTTTTATGTTGACAAGGATTTCTGATTTTAAAGTAACCTTCCAATCTAAAAGGTGAATTATACAAGGAGCAATGGACCTTGGATAGCTTTGGAACAATGTATTCAAGCAGTTCTTTGCTTGATGTTGTGAAAGGCAGCTTGAAAAAAAAAAAAAACCTTCACTGAGTCAAGAGATAATAATTAAAAGTCAGATGGTTCCTCAAGTAAATAATAATAATAAGGACAGACAGGAAGACAGAATAGACAGAAAGATATGATGAGATCCCAATGTGACTAATTATCTTCTGTGAGAGCTCACATGTAAAAGGCGTGCGATTTGCATGCATTCCTACAGGCACACAGAATCAACATTTGAATAAATAAAACTGCAGACAGCCAAACTACAAGGAATTCCAAGACGTATTACGTCAATACGATCCACCATCTCGCCCATTATCGTGTAGCATTTGTGCAACATAACGCTCATCTCTATCCTTAGGCAGAGAATGAAATGTGTCGGTGGAGGAGCAACTGAACATTAAGCGGACTCTGAACATTATAATTAATCTTGTGCTGAGGAAAAAATATGGAAAGGAAGAGACAGAGATATAGTACAGAGATGACATTATCATGTAGTTGTGGTGGTGGTGGGTGGGGTGGGGGGGGGGGGGATTGAGGGGGGATCCCTAATGGCCAAATGTCTGAATTAAGATTTATCTGGTTTTATTGTAACATTCCACTGTGTGCCGTCACCATAGCAGTGGATTCTAATGTATGTATGTATGTAATGTGTGTAATATTCTCCTTTGAAAATTTAATATTTTGAGACGTGTCTGCTCCTTTCTGGGTTATTTGAGTTCAGCATATTTTTAGATCCTAGGTGTATTACTGTATCATGTTGTGTTGCTGAGATATGGCCTTTGCGAGTTCATTTTCAATGAGGGACTCAGAAAAATGCACTGAAATCATGTTTTTTAGCATAATTAAATGAGGATTGATGTTGTAAAAAACACTCAGCCTCATTTTGACACCAGGAGTTCCCTGCCAGCCCTAAAAATAACTTTGCCAGCAGTGTGGCTTCTCTATATTGAAAAAAAAAAAAAAAAGTGCATGTTTTTCTATCATACCTGAAGTAACCAGCTTGGATAGCTCATTATAGTGCTTACTTCAGAGCGACTTGATACCTGACTCGATATGACATGTCATATTTGTAAGTAGCAAAATATTTGCAAGTGGGAACAGGGAATTAGAAGAAAATGTATAGCCAGACATCTGGTATATCATACTGAATAAGGTTCAGGTTGGTCACACTGAAGGTCTAAACTACATCTGGCTGGAATATGACGAAAATATTCTTGATTTTGCAGTCTGTAAATAAAAAGCTGCGATGAAAAATTGCAGGTCAAGAAATAAAAAAAAAGGAAACAAAAATGCAGAAATTCTTAGAAGTAGCAAAAATGTAGGAAACTTGAAATGTTTTTACTATGCAGCATTACGATATAGTTTGCATCGCTGCATATGGTAGAGCTCATTGCGAACACTGCTGTGACACACCCCCAGAACCTAATGGCACTCTACACTCTTATCAACTCCTCATCAAAAAACTCATCCATTAGATATTATGGAAAACTTCATGAAAATGTGCCGCATATGAAGTGTAGCCTGAATGACTTCAAATTATATGGCTCAAGGACAATTTTGCAAAGAGTATTTCACTGACAGATAGAAGTGTCTCCATGTCAGCCTCAATCAGACATCTACATAATATTCCGAATTTGCTCATTATTCATGGTAAGATTATTCTATACTAATTATGGATTCACAGCTAATTTCATTAATACGTAAAATGCCTGCAATTAATCTTCATTGCACATGAACATTTTCAGTAATATTATCCAATATCAGTCAGAATTCTTCGTTCTACATTTCGTTCCCTCTTTCGGCACGACACCCTCTGCACGACACATCTCTTGTCTCATTTTCGGTATTGTGTGTTTACCGTGTTTACATCAAATTTAACATGGACATCCCACTTTTATTTTATTCAATACTTTAAAAGTTTAAAGACACTGACTCAATATGGTGGTGCAAATATAGGGTTTTAGGGTTTATTTCTGGCTAACCACATAGCCAGCATGTGACCTAAAAAGAAAACTTTCATACAGTAGCAAATGAAATAACAACCATTGGCAACACCATTAATTCGGCTCAGTTTGACTAAATTTCTTTGTAATTTAGTCAAACTGAGCCGAATTTGCATTTGCTACTGTATGAAAGTCTTCTTTTTTGGGTCACATGATGGCTATGTGGTTAGCACTGTCGCCTTGCACCTCCAGGGTTGTGGGTTCAATTCCTGCCTCGGGGTCTGTATGCATGGAGTTCGCATGTTATCCTCATTTTTGGTGGGTTTCCTCAAGGTACTCCGGTTTCCTCCCACAGTCTGAAGGCATGCAGATTAGGTTAACTGCCGTTCCCAAATGTGATAGTACCCCGCCTCATGCCCTAAATCTCCTGGCCCCCACAAGCCTGTGTACAGGATAAGCCGGTATACAGTAAACGATAAGTGAGTGATGAAAAATGTTCGCATAAAATCCATAACATCTACATGCTATCTAGCTAAATTATAACTTCGCCACCCTACATTCAGCCATTTCATTATATTCAGCTGAAAATAAGAATTAAATGCATGCAGCTCATACAGAACACGTAAGAATACTTCCTCTAACCACCGGAAAGCTCTGAGTACACTCTTAGAAATTAATGCATAACAATAAATAATTATTTCATTTAAGTCAAGTTTTGTTACTTAGATCCTAATGTAATGATTCTAGCTATTTTGTTTTTAAACATAACATTACTGTATTGATAATGATTATTATGATAACACTTGATGAAACAACAACCAATAATGCATTATACTGTAACACATTCATAAAGATTTATAAAGTCTACAAAGAAATGCTAGATAAATACACAGAAATGCATGCATAATATGGTATAGCATAAGATTTCAAAGTACAAAGAGTTGTAATACATTATAATACATATTGCACATGGTCTTAGCATTATTAGAAAGGACCAGTGCTATGAAGCTTAATAAAGAAGCTATAATCGTGTGAATAATGCTTTATATCTAAAGACATGCCTCATTATAAGATTTCATAATATTCAAAGCTTTTCATTAAAAAAAAAAGTACACTTAATGAAAACGTGCATGTTTTCTATAGTGAAAATATATACTTTCACTATAAGCATATTTTTTCAATATGCTTTCAATTTATGATGCATTATTATTATTATTATTATTATTATTATTATTATTATTATTATTATTATTATTATTATTATTAAGAATTGGAGAGCATTGGTTAATTTAATATTGCTTGCTTTTATACTCACACAGTACAGTGTACTTTGGATTACAAATGACTATTGACTATGAGCCAGAATTTAAATGAACACTTATAAATCTTTGCTATGTGCTCAATAGAGTCAATCAGTGACATTGATTTTGCCCTTTCGGTTCGTATTTTTCCTGACATTTCCTTCATCTGGCTGTTTACACTCTTTGACTCTGAAGTGCTTGAACATGCTTTTCCGATACAAATTAGATCACATCTTATGCATTTGGGGAACAACAACTCTAATAGCCAGAAGGGCAATCAGCACTGGGGTTCTTTAATTCAAAGTAGTCAGTTTGGCATCTAGGGTTTTTATTTATTTCATTCTTTTAAACAAAATTTAATTTTCTTCCAATTGAGTCACAGCCAATCTCACACTCTCGGGTTGAGTCACACCCACATGTCTGGGACAGTCAAGGCCAATATGTGCTTTCTTTGAGATATGAGGTCACATCACAGTGCAATTAGACCCACTTAGAGAGAGAGAAAAAAAAGCAGACTTTGCTATTCTGAATATACTTTATCTCACACAAAATCTTGCACTGCTAATAGAGAGTCACAGCATCCTTCCTCCTCAGCTCCTGGCTGCTGATAGCTGTGGCCTGGACAAAATTCACAGTCAGAAATGATTTCCTGATAATAGGCTAAACACTATGCCACTCTGGAACATACCCGTGCTTTAAAATGGCAGGAACGCAGCAGGGTCAAATTTATTATCGTATATTTGCTCTTTTCTTCCATAATGATATACATGCATTAACCTCATCACTATATGGTGTCCTTGTTGGACTGATTTATAACCTAGTGCTATGATTTACTGCTTGAGTAATTTACATTTATTAGAGACGAATGTGGATTTTTAAATTACAATATATTATAATAAAATAAATGTGTGCTGACCTTCCCATGGTTAAAATCCTCACATTTCTTTTTACTGCTCTCTTTCATGTAATTCAGCTACGAGTAAATTTCTAGCATTTTAAAGCCTGATTAACTCAACTTAGAAGAAATCTTTAAATCATATTTAAAGATTTTATGCAGGATCATAACATTTTGAGAGCTGGTATCTGATTGCATACTAAACTGGATAAGCTTATGTGCATTTCAGTAATGCAAATATCCATCCTACTATTTAATCGTCTGACATTTAGGAACAAGGAGATCACACTTACTAGTGGGTGACAAGGTGCTTGTACTGTAGTTTGTTGCTTGTAGCTGTGCTCTGTCCACAGTCTACTATGCTTTTCTCAGAACAAATGATATTAGCAATATATAACTTTTAAAGCAAAGCAGTTGAACACAAACTAAATGTTATTGTTAGTCTTTTGGCTGCTCCCCTCGAGGGCTCGCCACAGCAGACCGCACAACACCTTGGCACAGGTTTGACGCTGGATGCCCTTCCTGATGGAACCCTCCCATTTTATCTGGGCCTGGGACCGGCACTGCATCCAGTGGCTGGGGTTTGGGCATTGGCTGGGATTTGAACCCAGGTCTTCCACATGGCAGAGACCGGAGAGACCCATCACTGAGCCACCAATGCCTGCTGAACACAAACTAAATACTACTGTATAAATGTACTTTTGAAGCAAAAAATTATATGCTTGGCTTCGTACAAGCTTTGTTTGCAAATCGGCAAAACGAGGCACCAATGTTCTATTCTTATAAGAGCATGAATATAACAGTTTAATGTGGATTTTGTCCCTTTGTTGCCTGATTGCCTAAATTTCAGATCAGTTAGCAGGGTATTAGATCTTTTCAGGCAAAGTTTTCACTATAGTGACTGTTATTGCCTCTTTATTTAACATGGTGTGTAAAGAGAGATAGCTTTGATACTGTTAAATAATAAATGAAATAACACTTTTCTAGTCGATGGTTTCTGTAGGTCCACGAAGAAATACTACATTTAGAAGAGAATACAGACGCATTGTCATCTGGCAGCTTTTTCCAGGCCAGCACACAAATGAACGGAACCTGCTTTACGCATTTCTTTAAATATGCAAATTTGCTCTAAATGTACTAAAGCTAGCTCTATTTCATCCAGGTCAGTGATTTGTGTTCACTGAGTGGGTGTGAGCAGAGGATTGCAGTACTTTCGGCTTACAAAGTTAACATCATCTTAAACGATATTATTAAATTAGAATTAAAATTAGAAACAGTTAAAACTTGCCTGGCACAAAAACACTTTGGCTTTAATGTGCAAATAAATAAAAAGATTTTAAACTGCATTTCTGCTTCATTAAATTAAAAATCATCTTCTATGCTGTGCTAGTTCTAACTTTTGTTGTTTTTTTTTATTTTATTATTTTTTTATTTTTTACAACATGTACAATTACGCTTTGACACATTTCGCTTGCTGACCTTGTAATTTAGTTTAATATCGAGTTCATGTCACGTCAGCAGTACAGTAATTATCAGCTTCCAACTTTTATATAAGCATTAAGGCCTTCACTGAGCTTGTAATTACCAGTTGGGGACTTGCAGGCTAATTTTCTGAAAGCTGCAACTTGACAGTGAGTCAAGTCATCGTAGAAGCCAAACAGGACTGAGAAAACTAAGATGAGGAATGTAAGATCAGGATGGGGGTTGTTCAAGTCAAACCAGGACTTTTGATTGTGCAGAATAGCAGAACACAGTTATGAGAGTAAAAACTCCTTTTATTTCTCTATATAATCCCCGGCTATGCTAATGCACTTATCACAGTGTTTCACTAGTGCTCGGATACCATCAAGGTAAAAAGTTTTCTCAGTACGTCAGAGCCGTGATTGGACTGTCTGCTTCACATCTGAAACGCTGGCCTCCCAGGAACTCCTTTGATAGCCCAAACATTTGGAATAGGCTTGGAGCGTGGCTAGGACTGGACGAAGGATGTGGCAATAACTCCCAAGTGCTGTTCGTAAATAATTGTGTGTACAGTTCCCAATACAGATGCATCAAGTTGATGACAAGTTATCCATTGGTTTTCGGAGGATCAGGCGTCTGTTTCTGATTTGCTGCTTTTTATTCTACATTGTAAAAAGCTCAACCTGGGTTTTGGCAGCTGATGGCTTGAGACTCAAGGCTGGATTTTTCAGGCAGGAAGAATTTGAGCATCATCAACTTGTTATGACATAAACACTGTAATAATTTGGGGATTTTAATTAAACCTGTCACATAAAACACACTGAAATACTTTTGGCCTTATTCTAAAACTCACCCACTAATTAAAATTGTGCCAGGAGCCACCAGCAAAGGAAATTGTTAAACATACTTTTTTTTTTTTTTTAGGATGTATTTTGCTTGTGGCTTTTGTACTTTCGTTTTAATGCTTTCAGAACAGAATTAACTCTGTATTACTTGAAGGACAGCACCAATGTCAATCAGAGAAATGGATGATGGTTTGAGCTTTACTGCAGTTATCAGTCTATCCCAGTGTGTTTGGCTGGTCACCACATTGCCTCTGTCTGATTTACATATTGATAGACTTCTTACACCAAGAACTTCTTTGAACTTTGGAGATAGGGCTTAGGTCTTTTTGAGCGACATGAATTAATTTAAAATCTCATTTCTCCCTACAATTCCACACCATTGGCTCAGTGGCTTTTGCAGAATGTAGTCTGGATTGGTATGAAGTAAGGTTACAATGCAAATACTTAACAACAGGTCAATCATGACAGCACACATACATTTGATGAGAAGAAAGAAATATACCCACATAGGAAATAGCTGAAAAGGGGTGTGAATAGAAAAAGATAGGTGGTTAACTTAGTGGAATTGCACTGTGAATTAAACTCACATGATTGATCAGGGAATTGGATCTGCTTTGTTGTTCAAACTCACTAAAATCCACTCACTGGCCACCCAGAGAAAACTTCCTGAATGATTGATGGAGCTAGAACTCAGACATTCAGCTTCACTTATTCTGATAAAGTTTAACTCCACTCAAACTCCCACTGCACCTATTTTAGGGAAATACTGTATATTTCTGAGTCAATGTGGCTATGCAAGAAACACAGTACAATAGAAAATGATTGCGTTGTGCACGTATCATGTATTAACACAATCAGAAAAAAACTTTAGAGTGACTAAAGACCTGTTGGGAAACTATAATCTGAATTATTTGACTTCTTCTTTAGATTTTTTTTTTCTTTTCTAGCTGAGAGGTTTTCATAAGGAACCTTCAATTATCCAAACCACCGAAGTGTGTTTTTCCAACACTGCAGATATCTTTTGTTTAACTTTTACTTTTGGATCTGAACAATATACTTTGGGATAGCTGACATACTAGTAATTTCATTCCATCTTCCACTTTTCATGCAGGGTGTATAGTTGTAGCAAGTTGAGCCCAGACTTAACTATCTGCAGCCACATATTGCAGTTGCTCCTGGAGGATCTCGGGATAGTCCAAGCCAAAACTGCAATCTCTTCAATATACTAACAGACTGCACAGACTCTCTGTCCAGTGGACTGAGACTAATTAAAGCTAATTACCAAGAGCTACCAGGTGGTAGCAGTTTGGTGGCTATGTAGTTAGTACCCTACTTGTACCTCCAGGATCTGGGTTCGATTCCCGCCTTGGGTCTGTGTGGATGCTTAGTGTGTTTCCTCCTGGTGGTTCGCTTCCCTTCCACAGTCCAAAAACATGCAGATTAGGTTTAGCGGGTTCCCAAATCGCCAGGAGTGTGTATATGAGCATGTGAGTGTATGTGCCCTGTGATGGATTGGCACCCAGCCTTGGTGTACCCTACTGTACCTTGTGCCCCAAGTATCCTAAGCTAAACGCCAGGTTCCCGCAACCTTGTATATGAGATAACGCGGTATAGACGATGAGGATTTGTACTGACAATTGATAAGTTGTGGAGTGGATCACATTTGATTCATTAAGTTATTTTTTATGGATTAATTTTTGTCTTCATCCTTGAGATCATCTTACTCCCACCTGAGGGATTATATCTGAACATTATTCTCAACTTTCATGCATTGAAATCATAATTCAAGTTAGGACTGAGCTTGACCAGGCTGTATTTGTAGCCACCTAAGGACAAATATCTCCCAGTAACCCTATTCTGGACAACCTGACACAGAAACCTTTAGGGTTGCTCTTTTCTGACCATTCATTTCTGATCCCTTTAATAAGATTAAGCTCGCGATGACAGAGCCCTGAGACTTAGTGAAGTACTATACACAACCTCTTTGCCATTAAATGAAGATCAGTTTGGGCTTGTTTAGGCACCTTATAAGGATGGTAGCGCTGTATCAGGCACTGGATGGAGACCCTGAGACAGGCCCAGGACTAGCACATGTACTGTATCACACAAGTGGCTTGTGAATGCCTGGGGATTCCCAAGGAAGAATCGAACTATGTAGGCAGTCATGGAAGTATCTGGGCTGGCCTTCTCAGCCTGCTGTGACCACAATTCCCACTAGGTAAGAATGAAGGGAAAACAGTGAATGAATGAACAGCCAAAACCAGGAAACTGAATATGAAGAATATTTAACATTTCAGCAGATGCTGAACTGTTGCCAGTGGTGGCTCAGCTGGTTAAGGCTCCATGTTACTGATCAGAAGGTCAGGGGTTCATGCCCCAGCACAGCCAAGCTGCCACTATTGAGCCCTTGAGCAAGGCCCTTATCCCCATCTGCTCCAGGGGTGCTGTATCCTGGCTGACCCTGCGCTCTGACCGCAGTCTTCTAACTGGGATATGCGAAAGGAATATGACAAATAGCTGAATCAAAATCCTAACATTTTCTAACAGTGAGAATCGACCAAACAGACCAGTTTTCCACAAATGGAAATTGCAAATCCATTTTGATTTTTCTCAGTCCTCCAAATAATTAATCTTTTTTGTCTCTGACCAGTTTCATAATTAGATATTTCTATGGGTATTTGCGCACCGTCTCAAGCTCTGTCTAGTCTTTTTAAAAACCATAATGCACTGACAAAAACACATTATCTCTTCATCTCTGTTAATAATTCCGGCTTGCTATTGTCAGGTTGAACATCAGCACATTTCTTTTCATACTGTATGATACAATTTGTATAATGCATATCATGTATCGATTCTCTTTTGTTGGCTTTCGGCACAATGAGGCCAAACTGCTTTGGCTGAAGTCCTGAAAAGATAATGAAACTCTTCTTAAACTTTACTTTGTTTTATAACTCTGTGTCCAGGAAATCATTTAATATAGATACGCCTAACTTTTGTTTTTTAAATCACTGGAAGGTGAAGAGAAAAATCTTGATTATCTTGTTACAATAGCACGTGTCAAGGTGAGGAATATATATTAAACTGATACTATTATATATTATGCAGATATGAATAATATCACAAAGTGTGGGTTGTGCTGGACAAACAAGTCTGATCCATGGAGGTGCCACCTCACAACATAGAGGACTTAAAGGATCTGCTGCTAATGTCTTGGTGCCAGATACCACTGCACATCTTTAAAGTCTTGACAGGTCAGAGCACAATACTTTATGAGGCATTGACCCATGCCAGTCATTGCTGTGAGAGACAAACCTCAACCTTCTTGCAACCTACACACACTCAGCCTACACCGTATGATTGGAGGAAAACAACCAAGCATGGGGGAAAAAACATGCAAAACTCACACGAATATTTTAATAACTAAAAAGGAAAGATTGATGCTACGCCCTCAACTGTCTGTCTTTGTATTTAATGATTAATGAGATGTTATTTGCCAATCATTCACTGTCAGACAAAATAAAAAATCTAATTGTTGAAGAGGCATAAGGACTAATTTGAATTTAAACAACACAGCACATGCATTGAGATTGCACTGATTATCCCAGGTGCATATAAGAAGTCAACACTTTAACATGATACGTAGGTTAATGCTAATGGTCTTATTTTTCATGTTCCTCAGGACACCCATTAAAGAAGCCACATGATTGTAATTAATTGATTAATAGGTTGGAGGAGTGTATGGAAATCAGCATCATGCTTGTTTAGGCAGAGAGCCATAATCATGATCGCTCGGCATGTGAGATTACTAATCTAACTCCTGTACGTTGGTCACTGTTATACTGGGAGTCGGTAATTGGTCTTCTCAGGCACCGGTGCTGTTTTGGGCGTGTGCTTGTTGACATTGAATAAATGCACGAATCTCTCTTGAAACTAAATAGTTCATGGGTCAGGATTCAAGAATAGATTAATATAGACTTTTATTACTTTGCTGCATGTCCCTCAGGGAAGACATGCAGCAGAAGTGGGAGCTCCTGGTATGATATTACTCATAAATGTTTATGCCACGGCAATATAATTCCTCCTGGCTTGATGCATCGTTTGAAAAATGTATATAATATCTTCACATTAGGCCACTCTGTTCTCAACTAGATTCTCCTTTGGTGCTTAAAATGGATCTCAGAGTCCCAGAAGATAAAATAAATAAATAAATAAATTACCTTTTCCAGTAGCAGAAAAAAAAAAAAAAAAAAAAAAAGCGCATACACACAAACCACACCTCTCTGAGTGCTTGGTTTTATTTAGCATGTACTTGGTGGAGGCTGTCGAGATGGAATATTTTGTTAATCTGGATCAATGTGGGCTTGGACCCCTGGAGTATTCTTAGAGCTCGAAGGATGTGGATCATGGATATGAAGGAGTTACGATATGTACACACACACAGTGTATCACCTGAGATCTCATTAAAATCTGAAGACTTTAAGCCTGGAAGGCATGATGGATTGCACATGGAACATGAAACTAGAAACTTGCTCTCATGGCAAGATGTTACTAAGATGTTGCAACACACACACGATCTCACAGATCTTAGAGCAGAAGGATGATCCTTCCACCCACCAGAAACTTAAACTAGGTACACAAACCTGAACATATCTTAAAGCAGTTGTGTCCAGCCTTAGGACACAACTGCAAATGGCCAACGTGGCTGTTTAAAAAAAAAAAAAAAAAAAAAAAAATATATATATATATATATATATATATATATATATATATATATATATATATATTTTTATATTTTGCTTACTCAGTTCATCTTGGCCTTCAATTAACCATTATATATCCCTCCTGCTTGAGCGTAATGAAAAGCTGCAGCCACATCTGTCCCTTCCAGATACATTTAATCACCTCTGACTTAAATTGAAGAGCTAAAACCAGCAATAGAGGAAAGACTGGCATTGAGTAATACGTAAGGAATAAAACATGATGGGATGTGAGGTTAAGTGTCTTATCACACTTATCAGGGAAGAATGTTACATTGAAGTTTGCATGTTATTGACTAGTTTTGCTTCCATTGTGTTCCCTGAAGCATTTGTCCTCCTTATCTAACTTCGTAACTTGCCAACAACTAAACATTTTTCTTTGTTATAGACCAACACATTGTAATCTATTTGTGGAGTGACTTCTAAACGAGACCCTTAAGTCAAAGCAGTTGAAATCTTTTTTCAAGATTCAAGCAAGCAAATCCTTTGTCCTTAAATTAATGCTATTGTTGAAAAATGAAAGGTAATTAAAGCTAATTACCAAGAGCTACCAGGTGAGGGCAGTTTGGTGGCTTAGTAATTAGTACCCTACTTGTACCTCCAGGGTCTGGGTTCGAATCCCATTTCTGGTCTGTGTGCATGGAGTTCGCATGTTCTCCCCTTACTTGGTGGGTTTCTTCCGGATGAGTCTCCTAGATTGTTGAGCAGAACCAACTGATGATAAGTTGATTAGTCAAGGCCCCACATTTGATTCATTTTGTTATTTTATAGATTTATTTTTGTCTTTGGTAAAAAAAAAAAAAAAAAAGACCCTTGTTTCATCTTACTCCCACCTGAGGGATTATACTGTAGCTGAACTCTATTTTCAACTTGCATGCATTGAAATCCCAATTCAAGTTCAGGTACTTGACCAGGCTGTATTTGTAGCCATCTAAGGACACAGCCTTTAGGGGTTTCTTCTAAACTTCTAAATGAGACCCTTAAGTCAAAGCAGTTAAAATCTGTTGTTGTTTTTTTTTTCAATACACAAGCAAGCGTAAAATCCTTCGTCCTTAATATTTTCCCAATCTGATTTCCCATTCAACTTTAGAAAGCGCTATGGCTGTGACACCTGGGACTCCTTCTGTTAAGGGTACACAACCATCTCATTCACAATAAAGAAAACTCATAAAGTTTTCTTTATTGTGTTCTTTCTTGTGTTCTTTAGCCCAAACGCGTCTCTTCTGCTTGTTGCCTGTCCTTAGCAGGGGTTTCCTAGCAGATATTCTACCATGAAGGCCTGATTCACACAGTCTCCTCTTAACAGTTGTTCTAGAGACGTGTCTGCTGCTAGAACTCTGTGTGGCATTGACCTGCTCTCTGATCTGAGCTGCTGTTAACCTGCGATTTCTGAGGCTGGTGACTCGGATGAACTTATCCTCCGCAGCAGAGGTGACTCTCGGTCTTCCTTTCCTGGGCCGGTCCGCATGTGAGCCAGTTTCTTTGTAGCGCTTGATGGTTTTTGTGACTGCACTTGGGGACACTTTCAAAGTTTTCCCAATTTTTGGGACTGACTGACCTTCATTTCTTAAAGTAATGATGGCCACTCGTTTTTCTTTACTTAGCTGCTTTTTTCTTGCCGTAATACAAATTCAAACTCTTTGAATGAGAAGGTGTGTCTGTACTGTATGTTGTAGGCTGAATGGTGTTTCCACATTGGCTGTCCTGTACTATTCAGTGCTGTCATATCACATATCATAAGTCTAGACAAAAAGTCATTAAAAACAATTGATAGATAGATAGATAGATAGATATGTAGATAGATAGATAGATAGATAGATAGATAGATAGATAGATAGATAGATAGATTGTTTCTAATGAATGTGAATCTAAGAATTAATATATGGTATTATGTTAAAATCCATTAAAGCCTATTATGCAAAATTCACATTACACAGTAGTAATTTTTAGGAGTTTAGATCAGTCTTCAGTATGTGTGTTTGCACAAAAACATGGGAAAAAACCCTGATTTGTGTCTGTTTTTATTTTTTGTTTGTATTGGCCTACTCAATTAGCTTTCCTCTGTTTTGGCCCCTATATAATAAGTTTATACTGTACACTGAGCCTTCCATGGATAGTTACTGCAGTGATTAATATACTGTAGATCAGCTGGCAACACGTTATTTAAACCTACCTGATGCAGTGAGTAGCTTCTCATTTCTTAAATACCCATGTCAGAATACATATCCGGTGATTATGACAAAGATGTTATTTGTTATTTTGGCCTGTGTCAAGCAAAGACAAGAACTAAGGATTCGGCTGAAACTTGTAAAACTGTATTACGCATTATAAAAACCTGGAAGGATAGTGGTGCACCATCATCTCTGAGGAAGTACTGTAATATGGTCAGAAAAACATTTTGAATCAGCGTGATGGGAGATTACTTAAGGGTTTAGTGAGGTAAAATCGAAAAAACAAACAAACAAACAAACAAACAAACAAACAAACAAACAAACAAACAAACAAACTATGTTTAATAGCAAAACTAAGGACATTTTTACATTAACCATGCAAAGAGAACTCAAGAGGCCAGGTTTGTTTCAGGGTGCATGTGAAGCACATTCTCACACATGGGTTGGCCATCACCGGACCTTAACCCTAATCAGAATCTTCGAGATGTGCTGGAAAAGACTTTACGCAACAGTCAGACTCTTTCATCATCAAGACAAGATCTGGGGATAAAATGAATGCAATGCTGGACTGAAATAAAAATTATGACATCGCATAAGCTTGTTGAAATAGTGTCATGGCCATAATCAAAGCAAAAACATTGTCCAATGAAATATTAGTATGTGCGACTTTTTTTGGAGGGGGGCCTGGCGGTGTATATACAGTATATAATTACAGTGTATATAAGAGTCCCGGCTTGTTGCACAGCTCTGATGTTCTGATGCTCTTGTTTACATACACACTGAAATAGTGCATTTAAAGTACAAGTGAAATAAAGGGAGTTGTGGTACAGTATGAAACCAAAATGCATTATTTGTTGGGGGATTTCAGTTGGTGGAGCTCTGAGACCTGTGTTAACTTGTTAAAGAAAGAGTAAAAGATGGGACCTTTCAAGAATGTATTTGTTCTACTGTATGGCTGAATTGTTACCATAGTAACAGTAACATGCCTTTGGAGTGGCAGGACTCTCAGAGCTGCCGTTATAGAAAAACATTCAAACACATTCTGTTCAGAACTGAGAATTCAACAGAATTATTGTATGAAGGTTAAATAAATAAATAAATAAATAAATAAATAAATAAATGACATAACAGTAGCCTTATACAGTATAAGAAATAATCCTACAGGGATTCACATGTTTATTCCCTTCTAACTAACCAGAACATATCCAAGCAAAAATAGTTATTCTTTCACTCATTAGTTGGGTTCCAGAAAATATATATATACATGTGCGTAAACAGTCTGTGTGTATCTGTGCCTTTTGGAGGTTGTTTACTTTTTCCTTCACTGGTTAAAAGTGCAGAAGATGGAAAAAAATAAGTCAGCTCTGCTTTAAATCAAAAACATATCCAGATAAAACACTGCCATCATACGTGCATTGGTGCATGGGTTTTATGCGTGTGAAATTCAAAAATTGTAATACCTTGTGAATAGCCAGGGAAGAGTAGGAAGATGCTTCCCTCAATACAGTCTGCTTCTTTACTTCAACACTGATGAATTTCAGCGCACATCCAATCGGAGACTAATCAAGGCAAGTGAAACCGCATAAACGGATTAAAGAAGGTCGTTGGCTACCAGTCAGATGCAAAATACAGTCAACCATAGAACAAATATAAAAAAAGTAGAAAATAAGAATGTGGAAAAATATACATAGATTAAAACAGAAACAGTAAAGAATCTTCAATAGAAAGATCATGGAATTGGATGATTGTATGTCCTTGAACGACATCAACAGAAATCACTCACTCACTCATCGTCTATATCACTTTATCCTGTATTCAGGGTCGCGGGGACCTGGAGCCTATCCCAGGAGGCTAAGGGGACAAGGCAGGGTACACCCTGGACAGGGTGCCAATCCATCACAGGACACATGTACTCTCAATCATTCACACAATACGGGCAATTTTGGGAACACCAATTAGCCTAATCTGCAGGTTTTTGGACTGTGGAAGGAAACCGGAGTACCCAGAGGAAACCCACCAAAGACGGGGAGAACATGCAAACTCCACGCACACAGAGATGGGAATCGAACCCGGCCCCTGAAGGTGCAAGGCGACAGTGCTAACCACTACACCACCGTGCCACCTCAACAGAAATCGTATCACAGAATTTAGGTATGAGCCTCGTCTCAGTGCTGATCTTCATGCTTGTTTAAACCCCATCATTACAATCACTGTGTATCTCAGATGGGCTGATTGATTCTAGTGCCATTGATTTTAGTCTCATTTCCAACACTGTACCATAGCCTGCCCTCGTGAAAAGGTCTGATGATGTCCTGAATTAGGCGTGTGCAGGTAGAAATAACATCATTACACACTCGGCAGGATAAATGTTGGAGGGATTTGCTATGGTCTTGAAATACAGTTTGGTATTATAAAAGAAGATTCCATATACTGTATTGCTCTCTGCTAGTGTCCATTTACAGTATAAGCTCAACTAAACATCATAATTGACATTAATTACAAGAAATTATAGTGAGCTTGGTGGAGTGGAGTCATTTGGGGATGCATTGCAGTGCAGTGTTGCTGTCTCATTTGATCCTGAGCTTGGATTACTCTCCGCATGGAGTTTCACATGTTCTCTCTGCGGATTTCATTCTTTCTGGTTTTCCACGACTTGCAGAAAGATGAGCTGACTATGCTAAAGGTGTGATTGCGTGTGAATGTTTCCAGGTGATGGACTGGTGTAATGGCATCCTATCCGGGGTGTATTCCCACCTCACTCACAGCGTTTCTGCAACATTCTCCAGATTTACCCTGAGAAGAATAAAGATCTTACTAAAGATGAATGAATCAGGAAGCTATAACATAGCTGTACCCTTGAATAAGTATAGTAATTTGCACTGGCTGACTTATGTATTTTAATTATGCTTATTATAATTATGGTTTCATATATTATAAGGGTCCAATTTTAAAACTATTGAATATGTATAGTAGTACGTAGTACTGTATACAGTATATATTTAGGGTGGGCCATTTATATGGATACACCTTAATAAAATGGGAGTGGTTGGTGATATTAATGTCCTGTTTGTGGCACATTAGTATATGTGAGGGGGCAAACTTTTCAAGATGGGTGGTGACCATGGTGGCCATTTGGAAGTCAGCCATCTTGGATCCAACTTTTGTTTTTTCAATAGGAAGAGGGTCATGTGACACATCGAACTTATTGGGCATTTCACCAGAAAAACAATGGTGTGCTTGATTTCCCGATCTGACCCTCTTAGACTTTTATCTTTGGGGTCATCTGAAGGCAATTGTCTATGGTGTGAAGATACGAGATGTGCAGCACCTGAAACTACGGATACTGGAAGCCTGTGCTGCCATTTCTCCTGCGGTGTTGCTATCAGTGTGTGAAGAGTGGGAGAAGAGGGTTGCATTGACAATCCATCACAATGGGCAGCACATTGAACACATTTTATAATTGGTCAGAAACTTGTAAATAACTCACGAAAGAATAAAGTTAACCAAGCACATCATTGTTTTTCTTGTAAAATTCCCAATAAGTTTGATGTGTCACATGACCCTCTTCCTATTGAAAAAACAAAAGTTGGATCCAAGATGGCCGACTTCCAAACGGCCACCATGGTCACCACCCATCTTGAAAAGTTTGCCCCCTCATATATACTAATGTGCCACAAACAGGACGTTAATATCACCAACCATTCCCATTTTATTAAGGTGCATCCATATAAATGGCCCACCCTGTATATATATAACACTAAACTGCACAGAATATTCATAGTTTCTGTAGTTATAGGTATCCAAAACATATCGTACCAGATCTTAAGAAGTCTTAGCAGCTCATAGGAAATTGTGAGGTTAAGAATTGTAATGGATCCCTGAGTGATTTAGTAGCTCAAACATATTCATTTCGTACTGTAGGTGATTAGACGAGATAAATGAACAAGAACTGCTCTGGAATGTGGGAAAGGTACCACGAGGTCCTATAATTCCCATTTCCCATTCCCATTTTTTATGCCATTTCATAGCATTCTGATATTGCCTGTCTTTTTCATGCTGTTTATCTTTTATACATATCACCTGTCTGGTCACCTTTATATCAATACCTATCTATACAAGGTTATTTGGTTATTTTAATGGCTTAGACCTCCCTATACATCCCTTATACACTAGCACAACTGAAATTATAACTATCTTACATCTTTAAGTGTAAAAATAGTTCATCCTCACGTGGATCTTTTTTTTATTATGAATTGTCAATAAGCAAGTCATTGTGGTGGACTACAATATGTGGATTTTATAAAAACATGTATATTGTATATTGTAAATGGTAGATGCAAATGTTCATCATAAAAAGTTAGTTTTTTCCCCCTCACACGATGAAACCAAATAAGATTTAAATGAACTAATAACTATTAATGCCAAAGTCTATACTTTCTTTATAGTAATAAATGTAGTAAACAATGTTTGGGAACCTTAAAGTAAAGCATTAATGTGAATTGAGTAGTGGTGTATAAATGTGAGGGCGCAGTAGCTCACGTCCATAAACACAAGGACAGGGATCAAACCTAAGCATAATCCATCATGAAGATAAAATTAAGCATCAGACATCTGCAGGTTCACATGCACACCAAAACAGCCTCTTGTCTATTTCCATTAGTCAGATTTTAACCAAAAGCCCTCCATTATGCAGCACTCAAGGCCTATTACAATACTTTAACATCAAGGCTGATATTCAATCATCCAGGAAACACTGATGAATACTTGAGAATGGATATTGTATCTAAAAAAAAAAAAAAAAAAAATTATATATATATATATATATATATATATATATATATATATATATATATATATATATATATATATATATATAGCGAATATTGCTTCATACATGCTACAATCCTCCACAAAAGCTGGGATTGGTTCAGCATTACGATTTAAAACTGTCCTTGGAGTTGAGAATGAAAGGAATAATTTAAGTAAAAAAAAAAAAAGAAAATAATGTAATACCTTTGAAGGAATGGGACATCATGAAATCTTGATGTGAAAAATAAGGGAACGCAGTTAAAAAGGTGGTCATAAGAAAGAGAAAACTGGAGGCAAGATTGACAAACAGAGAGAAATGAGAAGAATAAATGAATCCGAAGAGAGAAAAGCAAGCTAGCACGTGTAAAAACGTTTTGATTCGCTAGAATCTGATGTACCCCAGCAACTGCAAGGGGTGTTCCAAAGCTGGGAGGTAAACTCCCGACCATGGACATTGTGTTTGCATGTGTGTGAAGATTCAGCTCTGAAGTGTGGAGACTGCAAACAGCTCGAGGGTTGACAGAGGGTTGG
The DNA here is from genome assembly GCA_011419295.1 of Clarias macrocephalus. Taxonomy (NCBI): domain Eukaryota; kingdom Metazoa; phylum Chordata; class Actinopteri; order Siluriformes; family Clariidae; genus Clarias; species Clarias macrocephalus. The sequence continues at coordinate 3,576 of JAAGKR010005237.1, read as the reverse complement.
TGGAATAGGTGTGTGAGCAGTGATGGAGGTCAGCTCGTCTGGGTTTAACGCAAGTGCAATTGCGAGCGTGAACATGTGTTCACAGCAGATAACGTGGTGCATGGTGCAAGAAGGTCCGCCTACAGCTGCTCACAGCCCATCACTGATCTACATCCACCAGACCCACATCCATAACTCATCAGGATACCGAGAGGGCAAGAGAGGGACACGTGAGAAGCGTGGATGATTCGAAAATCTTCACCAAGAGCTGAAGATTAACCGCAGGCATTAAAGAAATTAGCAGTGAATCCAATTAATATAGGGGGTGAGAGAGCAGGAGAGACAGAATGGGGAGATTTAATGGGGGAGGGGGTGGGTGGTGAGGAAAAGACAGACAAGGAAAGACAGGGATGGAATAAAACAGATATGCATTCTTACCCTTTTCTCATTATTAGCACTTTAGATGTACATAAGGTGCAAAATGTGCATCTGCATTGAACATTAACATCCGATTTACAAAGGGTAAAGCTCATCATAGAAAAACACCTGGGAACTCAAACGGTGTGAAGCGCAGCTTGCAGTAAATGCTGTTGTAAAATGGGCAAATGCGTAACTAAAGAGTTGTCATAAAATTTAAAGTGCATGACAATTTTGTCTAACAACATTTCAATAACGACGCATTATTTACAAACACAAAGTACAGAATTCCACTGTAAAAAATCAGACACCCGGCAACGCTGCATATACAGTACTCGTCTGAGTATTACTCACAGTGGTAATGTTGAGCTTGTTTCTGCAGGTAGACAAAATCATTCACAAAAATCACTTTCGCTACCTTCAGTGCCTTGAATGGCTTATGTATTCAGTTGCAATTGTCATTCTTCCACCCGAACACATACATTATGTATAAGGAGAAAGAAGAGCATTTTGGGGCTTGCCTGGTGTCTGCTGCTTAAATTGTGTGTTTAGACTTGTTTGTCATTCTTTTGCATAGCATGCACATTTCTGTGCCACGATTGTGCCTGACAGCAGGTGTAAACAGCTAAGGATGTTAGGTCTGTATACTCAGTAATGGGCAGTACTGCAACAAATCAGTCCCATGTGTGACTCGCACAGAACAGTTTTCAACAGATTGACAAGATTGAGAAGATGACATTTTTTTTTCCCCCTCCAGAGCTAAAGTTCCTCAGCATTACACCTGGAACTGGTACTAGTCCGGATTTATTTTCATCTAAAAAACAAACAAACAAACAAAAAAAATCCCATCTCATTTGAGCTTTCTAGGAACTTTCTATGAATCCAGCTGTATACTGTATATATGCTACATTTTGTGTTGTTTTTTTATTTCCTGGCACATACTGTAATTCCATGCAAAAATCATATCTAAAAATCTGTATTGAATTCATAACCGTTTCATAACTGAACTCATACAAGATGATTGCACTGTTATATATAGAGCACATGATCAATGCATGACAAGTAAGAAGAATTATCAGGGTTGCTTTTGAAACTGTTTTGCTTCACTACATGATAACGACTGTATGACTTTGACTCAAGGTCAACCCCAAATGACAGGAGCTTGTTTGTAATGCATTATGTTTTAATTTTCACTCTTTGCATTATTCTGACACTGGGCCCACAAGGCTTTGCTCGCTGGAATGTGTAATTACAATCTAAATTGGCGTGCCTTATGAAAAATACAGAGATTGAGTAAAGCCATTGGAAAACTAATGAAATCTAACTCATAGTGTTCATCAAACAAGTATATCACTGTCAGTTTTTTTTTTCATTCTGAATTATCCTCTTGAAAGTGCACTTACAATTTTTCTCTTTAAAAAAATTAAAGGGAAAAAAAGATAGCAATTCTCCGAACTAGTGTGATATATCTGTATGTCTGATTTGAATAAAAGAGAACAAAATAGTCAAATACGCAAATATACTCTCTGAATCTTCTGTCATTCCTAAACTGGATGTAACCTCTTGCTTCTTCATATGAGTTAATTTGTTATAAGTTAATACTTTATTGAAAAGATATGTACAGTACATTCACTGATCAGCCATAACATTAAAACCATTAACATTAAAACCATGTAGGTTTTGTATTTCTCCAAAAGACTCTGCGCATTGATAGCCGATCCTTTTGGGGGGGGCATTTCTAAACTGTCAGGTCATATCATGACTGGCTCTGTATGGGACTACATGCAGTGAACAGGTGAGCATCATTACTGGACCATGGATACTGGGAATTGATTGCCATGTTGGGGACCAAGTGTACCCCAGCAGTATTCACTAATCAGTAGCATAATATAAAAAAACAGTCACACTGAAAAAAAAAAAAGAAAAAAAAAGTTTTGTTGGACAAGATTGTCCAACTAAAGTGTTTTCTTGGCCTTTGTATATATATATTGTATCTCAATCTGGTTGAGCATCTGTGAGATGTGCTGGACAAACAAGTGTATGATTACAGACAATTTAGAAATGCCAGTCAGCCTACAACATGTGTCTCTGAACATGCCAACTCCATCCCACACAGACTGGAGGTGAGATTTTAACCCTGAACCCTGGCGGTGTTAGGCAACAATTTTCCCATTTGAAAATGAATCAACCAAAAAGACTTCTATTCATATCTGCATTCATCTGTTCATAAATTATTATTTCGTCCTTCCTGATAATGTATTCATGTTTGAGTCCGTCTCTAGAGTGGTTATTAAAATGACAAACTTGTACAACTGAACAATGAGGCACCTGGTAAAATCTCCATTGCTTCTTTAACTACTGAAACACCTCTGCAGCTGTGACCACTGATTCTGGAAATGAAATTCCCCTGTTCAGTGTTTGGATGTAAAGGTGGAAAACAAAAATTCCGCCCTCAGACAAAAGCCTGATCTGCTGGGTTTGCTGGAATTGGCTTGAGAAAATCAAAGTGACCTGGAAGAATATTTTCAATGCTTAAACGCTTCAGCTAATCACAGGTGCTGAAATGCTCCTGGTATTATTATTTTTTTTTTGTTGATGAGACTAGACATAGAATGTGCAACGTGTGCAATGTGGAAACAGCAGCAATATAGGTGGTCATGGAGTGTGAAATGAAATGAGTCCTTATTTATATGTAAACAGAACCAGACATTCTGTGTACCACAGTTCTGTGCAATGTGCAAATGTCCAAATGTTCAGCAGTGGTTGTTTTCTGGTGTCTTCCAACACATGTGCGAGGGAAACATACAGTAGCAAGTCCAATCTGTTGAGTTCCTCTGAACAGCCTGCGCTTCTCATCAGTCTCTCTGTGTTGGCCTTCAGGGAGCAGAAGCGGTTTCCTGACTGCAACAGAGAGAACAGTTGAGGTGGCTGAAGTACTTCAAGATCTTCCTGGCCTTGGTCTAGCACCACTTGCTCTAGATTGAGTGCAGATCAGGGAGTTTGGTGCGGACGATTCGTTCAGCTCATGACAGGTCCTGCGTGATGTGAACATCGAGGTATCTGAAGCTGTCCATTCACTCCACTGGGTTCCAGGTGATCACAGGGGGGTCTGGTAGTTCCTCTCCTGCTTTGTACTGAAGTCCACTATCAGCTCCTTAGCAACTATTAGCCGATGTTAAG
>JAAGKR010005236.1:51388-52944 GCA_011419295.1 Clarias macrocephalus | reverse complement strand
CTCACTCTCACACACACTAACCCTTACACACTAATGCACGCACGCACACACACACACACACACACACACACACACACACACACACACACACAGAGGAACATCATAGTGTGAGGCTTTTCTTCCAGCATCTGCTGCCTATTGTACACACATACACATCACAAATGTTAACATACACAAACACATCTCACACACTAACACACACATCACTAATGTTAATACACAGACTCAAACCATACACACAAACAAGCACAAACACAAGCACATCGTCACACACAGACTGACACATCTACACGTCACACACCTCTCTCCCTCACTCACACACACTAATGTGCGCGCACACACGCACACACGCATACACGCAGGCATTCTGCATGCACACACACAAACACACTCATCCATCACACACATGCACGCATACATACACCCATATTACAAATGTTTACACTCACACACACACACACACACACACACCTCTCATGATGCACACACCACACACACACATACGTACACCCCTCTCTCACGACGCACACACACACACACTAATGCACTCAACAAATATTTAGGGCCCAAACTGACATTAGCCCTGTATAGCGTGTGATGTGTGCAGGTTGTGAGGTGCAACCGAGTGGCGATGGCTTTTCCGAGGTCTTAGCACACTCGAATGACACAGGTTGTGCGGTGCGCCCGGGGTGGGAATGGCACAGGGTGCTTGGGCCCATCATCGTTGCTTGCATTTGTGACCTCTTATTTTTCTGTGAGCTTGTTTTCAGTGTAGGCTTTGATTCCTGTCCTCCTAATACCAGTGTTTTTTCCTACTGTCTGTATCATTGCCGAATTAACATCACTACATTTTGACAGCCAAAAAATTCCTGGGAGGTCAACATGGGGAGTGTATCCCCGCTTTCTTTTTGGGTAAAAAGCTACTGTGTTATTTAATAGCTACTCTTTGGTAGATGTTAATTAATATAATTTGTACAAGTCAGTCAGTCAGTCACGTTTTAGCGGTCATGGTATTTGAACTCAACCTTTTGACAACCAAAATATGAGGTGCGTTCAATTTAAACCAGGATAAGATGCAATGAAATTGTGGTGACATTTCTGATTAATGAAGGCATAAAACCGATTGACATTTACAGAAGACTTCAAGCACAGTACAGTGATGAGACTCTTAGGCGCAGTAAAGCATTTGAATGATTGCAAACATGTTAATGAAGTCCGTATGTCAGTGAATGATGATCCTGGCCAAGGTGGCTGCTGGGAGTCCACTGCAGTCATTCCCGCGAGCATTCAGCGAGTGGAGCGCCTGACTCTTGAAAATCCACGGATAACTTGTCGCCAACTTGGGGAAGAGACGCATCTGTGTGTGGGAACTGAACACACAATCATTCAGCAACACCACTTGCACATTGGCTGGGAGTTATTGCCACATTCCCCATACAGTCCTGACCTCGTTTCAAGCCATTTCCATATGTTTGGCGCTTTACCGGAGTTCCTGGGAGGCCAGGGTTTCAAATGTGAAGCAGGAAGTCTGATCATGGCTTGCCTTAATGGTATCC
>JAAGKR010005236.1:13888-48888 GCA_011419295.1 Clarias macrocephalus | reverse complement strand
ATGTAGTCAGACACACACTCTCACACTCACACACACACACACACCCACGTTTGTACATCCTTATGTGAACCTTCCATTGACAAGTACTACAATGCTATGTAACATGGTAATCCCTAAGCTCGGTATCTAAAAGGTGCCAAAACTTTAAATTAAAGCTAAAGTTTCTGGTTAAAAAAAAAAAAAATACAAATTAAAAGCCAAATGTCCCCAGAAGGTAAAACTGTCAGATATCCCTCTGCATGTGCAGTGTGCAGGACCTAGCTATAAGAGTTTATGCATTTCTTAAAAGCAAGTCTGGTTTCCTAGTATCTTATTTGTCCAGATTTCCGTGTGTGTGTGTGTGTGTGTGTGTGTGTGTGTGTGTGTGTGTTTTTACTCAGTACATATCAAATGTGAAATTCTCATAATAACATAATAATTAAAAAAATGTACATACTGTACATCAAGTCATATCTATGCAAGTTCATTAATTATATCTCTTATATGGAACGTAGGTATTTGTTTGTGTTTGTGTCTTTGTCTTTGTGTGTCTTTGTCTCATTAATCGGATAGAAAGAGACTAGATAGAAAGAGAGCACACATTTCCACATTTCAAGTTTGTTCATTAAAATCTTGAATAAAAGAATATCGGAAAGTGGTATCCCGCTCACATGTTCATTAAAACCTTGAACCAGGTGTGTGTGTGTGTGTGTGTGTGTGTGTGTGTGTGTGTGTGTGTGTGTGTGTGTGCAATGAAAGACCATTACTATTAAAAGCAATTGGATATTGGATTCCCCTTGTGCCAGCTGGGTGGCTCTGCTCCCTCAGGATCTGGTTTCTCAGGACCTCTGGAGGTGTGCTGTGGTGTCCGGCACCGGGACATTGGTAGCGGATCCTTTGGGTGCTGTAGGTTTTGGGGTGGGGCCTCTGTTGATTGAGCTTGTTTGTCCAGCACATAGCATGTGTGTTTCATCGGATTGGGACAATCCTGTGGTGCATTGGGTGTTCTTGTTGCATTTCATCGTGGCCAGAATTTTCATCAATTTGTGCTACATTGCCTTTTCTGTGGGATCAGAAGGGCCCTTTGGTCTCCACAGGCATGGGCGAGTTTTGATTGTCCCTGAGGCAGTCACCAGTTTACTGAAGTATAATTAATTGATAGTCAATTCACCTGGTAGTGATGTTAGCATTATGGCTGATTGGTGAAGTTTTTAAGGCAAAAATTCATATTGCAAAACGCATTCCTCTATAGAAAATAATGTAAATGCAGATAATCTGTTCCAGTCACCCAGAATTAGTACCAATTTCTAACATTATAATCATATTCATGTGCATATAAAAACAATCAGAACATTCAGAAAAGACATGTAAATTAAATAAAATATAAAATAAATAGGCATTAAACCTCACTTTACCTTCATTTATGAATCCTTTTGGCACATGCTGATTTAACAAAACTGAAAGTGGCTCCCTTTTCTTCTTGCTATTTTTCTGGTTGCTGTGTTTTCAATAAATCTTGATCAAATATGTGAACTTGTTTCGCTTGGCTTTCCACTGATGCAAATGGCTCGCGGATGTACACGTAATTTTGATGCACTTTGGTTCGGCACAGGTAGTTTGCTTGTATACTGAAAATGCTTTGTACAGCAAATTTCTTACGCGGGGCGTTTGTAAACCAAGGTTCCACTGTATATTACAGCCTGATTATATTTCAACTTAATTAACCTGATTATTAGTGTGGTTTATCAATCTAAGTTCAGTACCACGCTTAGCTCCTTCCACTGCCCATGATTGTTTCCCATCACATAACTTGTACCTCTGAAAATCTGCAAGGTTGCTGGGATTTGACATGAAAGTTTAAACTAATAAAGAAACCTCTGCTGCCGGATCCTGATGCACTTCTTTTGTCGTAGCCTCAGTAATCTTCCAGACGTGCCTGATTCCTCCTTATGCTCTACTTCTGCTCTGAGCTTTAGCAGTTGTGACTTCCTCTTGATCTAGACCGTCCCATGAGAATACACTAAAGATTGCAAAGTGGTTTATACCCAAGTCTCACCACTTCTTCAGGCCCCTGGATACTGTAGAATGGCTAAGCCTATTTATGCTACACTTGTACAAGGATAATGACTTCTAATCTCACTGTCAATCAGGAGAAGATAGCTTTACTTTTCACTCTGGTTCTAACCAAGGGCTCGTCCTCATATCATCTCATGGAGCTTTTCCTTGCTGCTGTGATCTGTAGATAGCTCCTCAAAAAAATGTATGTACATCATGCTTCACTAAAACAGTAAATATATTAATATATAAAACTTTCTCTAGGTACACCCTATGACAAAAACGTTCACTCCACTTTGGCTGTTAAGCTCCGCTCTTCTGGGACGGCTTTCCACTAGATTTTGGAGTATAGCCGTGGGGTATAGTACATAAGCATTACCGAGGTTGAGGGCTTTGTGCAGGGAACTCGAATTTTCACTCTAACCTTGGCAAAGCATGAACTTGCTTTGTGCACAGGGGCATTGTCATTTTTGGTTGTCCAAACTAAATGCGACATTAACATTATAAACATTGGTATTATATTGTTTTTTAAAAGTTTGGAAAGAATTACATAATCATTGATTAAATATTAAATATTGTTGCAACACTTTTTGTCTGCATGACAGTGGGATCGCACAATGAGAAAAAAAAAGACTTTAAATCACTATTAATACTAAATAAAAGGCCTGAGCTGCGTGAAAGCTGCATGTTTACCACTGGACTCTTAAGGAACATGCTGCTTATACAAGTAAATGCGTGTACAGTACATGACACCACAAAAAATCCCAGACAATTGCAATTTATCAAAATTTTAAATTGGAAAGGTCTGAAGGGTCAAACATAACCCGATTATTGTCTGAGGTCTGTTCTGTAAAAGCAGACATGATGCAGTTTGGATGCTGTGCAGACACCATATTACAGTAGAGTAATTCGGGAGCTCCGACGCACCTCACGGTAATGTTTCCTGAAATAAAATTAAGATTACAACACTAAGAGATGCGTGACATGAGATACACATGCCCTGTGCGTTGGAAGCTTTTCTGTATGTCACGATCAGAAATGGCAACCCTTTTTTTAATAAACTTACAGTAAGGGACCAAGAATGTGGTTGGATGTTGTGCAAATGGATGTTAATCAGCATTTCTTTCGGTTATTTTTTGGTATTTTGGGGGCAGTCCACATTGGGCAATACTGTACATGCTCCGCACTCTGGAGATATATCTGTCGTTTCTGTGGCAGTTACTTAAGGCATCAGGTTGCCAGCTCGACGCCCATTCACACATTACGGGCAATTTGAGAACGACAATAAGCCCAACCTGCATGTCTTTGGACTATGGAAGGAAACCGGAGTACCCGGAGGAAACCAACCATGGGGAGAACATTAAAACTCCACAGAGTATAAAAAAAAAAGATTTTTTTTTATGGCCCATGGTGGGGCTCGAACCTGGAGGTGCAAGGCGATAGTGCTAACCGCTAAGCCACGTGCCACTGCTTTGGGGTGGTATTTGCAACAATATGTTTGGGTCATTCATTCAAAATCATCTCAATGACTTTTTATCAAAGTCATAACTTAAAAAAAAAAAAAAATGTCACAACCTCGATCCTTGTTACAACTACAGTACATTACAACGGTCATATAGAGGTAGGATTCCTGCTGGGATTTTTGTGTTACTAACTTTATATCAAGAGTTTAGAGAAGGAACACACATGGGTGTTATTTTCAGGAACAGTAAAACAAGCAATGCACCATTTCATACAAAAATATAATGATAATAAATTAAGGAAAGAGTTTGTGTGTATATATATAGCGCTGAACCTACACTCGATGCAGTTTATTGATATGATATTAAATGCATATTAATACACTCCCATTAAACATTTCATGTATTTTAATTCATAGTAAGATAGTATAATGCTGATCATTCTGTACCGTGTTTATTTATTTTTTTAATTTAGTGTTTTATTTTCGGCTGAGCCGGAGGCGTAGGACATTCTGCTTGCTCTCGTAAATCAGAAATAGCATTCCTTCATGCACTGATGGTTTTAGTACTTGCCCAGTGAAAGCAGATGATATTTTATAAGTAGCAATCGGGTGTATTAGAAAATCAGGAATATAAAGTTTGGAAATAAAAGTGACATGAGGCATGTGGGTAATATACTAGGAGCTAAGCACATGATCACATATCACCACCTCTGTGCTTATTGATCATCCATAAAACTCCGGGCTCCTGGTTAAGCATTCAGATTGGAGGAGATGGATTTAGGCTCTTGAGTACTTAGGTTTCTCAATGCAAGTCTTCTATCTCACATTCTTTCTCATTTGTGCTGCAAAAAACAAGCTATATGTAAAAAAAAAAAAAAAAAAAAAAATAGTTATATATGTATGGTTAAGGATTGAGTCAGGGGGACGGGTTAGTCATCATGGCCTTTCTTACAAAATATATATAAAAAAAAACATTTTATTCTTTCTTTTTTATGTAGCATGAACAGTTTTCAGTGTTCATCACAGTCTCAAATCAAAAGAAAAACAGTCCTATAATAACACACAGGTGCGTGCAATCAATTGTTACCTCTCAGTTCAAACTACCTCCTTTATTTCTGTCCAGAAGCAACAGTCGACTACACCTCCGCTGATGCAGTATAACGCTTTAAAGACAACATGACAATATGCATACCGCCGGCTCAAATAATTCTAAGCACATGAAACCATTTGTGCATTTTCGATTGGAGCAGGAAAGCATAATTTGTGACTGTAGCGCAAAAACAGGACATCTGTAAACTGATCACCTGACATGGCTTTTTCTTTATACTTCTTGTTAATTGAAACAGGTTCTCTTAATGAGAGGCTTTGGTAAATATATATGTAGAAAACAAGCATTGCAGCAAAATACAAAGCGCACCGTGGTGGATGCTTGAGAGTTCACATCTTACCCCGATCCCCTGCTCTTCCTTTTATAAATCAAAACCAGGCTCTCTGTCTCTTATTTACACTCCTGCCTCTTCTCTAAGGGTTTTGGGGTCTTTAATTCCATTAATATTGTTTATAGAGAACCAAAGAAGATAGTATGGGATTAAAGATAAAGGTCACAGCACTTCAGCTGTGTTGATATAAAATCTACCCACTTTTTGTTACTCTTACCAAAGAATTTACATGCATTTATATGGAAATTATTTAAAAAAAAAAAAAAGAAAATATAAAGTAAAGAAAATATTTCCTTTAAGATAAGTTGTGTAAATTGTTAGTGTTTTCTGTTTTCTGGACTGCAAAAATTTTATTCGATGAATATAATTGCTATCTTGTTGTCTATACAATCATAAATGCTGGAGAAGTGTTGCACATCTCAATCTTTGCAGTAGGAAAAACAAAGAAAAATCACTGTTTGTAAGGAATCCTTGCTTTTGGAGGAAATTATTATAATCCTGCATTCTTGAGTTTCTTTCTGGTTTACTCAATGCTTCTGTGTCTGTACAGTAGCTTTAAATTGCATGCCCCTTTAAAGAAGTACTTCCTCCTAGCCAATCAGGATGCAGGGATCAGAAATGTTCATGTTCAGGACCTTATCAAGCATTTCCCACCAGTTTTCAGAGCAGTAATCCTTGACATCCTCAATGTTCAGCGATTATACAAGTTCGAACACAAACAAAAGTTGAAAAACGGCTAAGTTAGCCTTTAAAAGTTAGCTACTAAGTGCTAACCGCTATTGCTTGACCTATTGTAGCATTTCTGTATACACACACAATATGATGAGAACTCACAGGACTGGGACTAAGGTCATGTGGTCTGATGAGTTAAGATTGATCCTATTTCAGAGATTGGTGTGTCAGGGTAAGAAGGCAAGTGCATGAAGCGATACACCCATCCTGCATAGTGGACAGCGTACAAGCCTTTGGAAGCAGTGTTATGATCTGTGGTTGCAGTGTTATGATCAGTTTGTCAGGTTTAGACTGCAACATCAAACCACATGACCTTTTCCATAGCTCCAGTCCGAAACCTTAAAGCCCCCCAGCAACCCGAAGCGTTTTTCCAGATTAGATTAACAAGTTATTTTTATTTATTTAGTTAGTTTTTACAACACACCTGTTTAGTCAGAATCCTGTGAGGTCTTGTCACATTATGCATGTGGAAATGCTCTTATTTTCACTTTTAAACATGCAGTAGCTGAGATTTTCACTGGTGATTTTTAGGATACAACCAAGCATTGAAGTGATGAAATATGATAATTCAGCAATATCCTTCCATGTTTTACTAATGTATCGGACAGTTCTTAACCATTTCCAGTCCCTTCAAATTTCTTTTTATTATTTTTTATCAAATTAAAAAATGACAAAAAAAAACTAATCATTTTCTAGGCTTAATTTAGCTTTTCATCTTTTCAGCTTGCTTTTCAGCAAGGGGTCACCACTACTTGGCACAGGGGTTTTATGCTGAATGCCCTTCCTGATGAAACATTCCTATTTTATCCGGGCTTGCATTCAGTGGCTGGGGTTTCGGTATTGGGTCACGGTCAAGCCTGGGCCCTCCTTATGGTAGGCAAGAATCCTACCAATAAATTTGACCCGTCTAAAATGATACATTTTAAAGCACTGCATTAATACAGAACTTTCAAATATTTAAAATGGTTGAGGATAAAAAAACAATAAAGCTCATATCCATTATAGACTTGGAAGAACAGACAATAAAAATAAAATAAAACACTTTCAGCACTTTTTTCACTGCCTGCTTAAAGCTACGAGCTATACTTCCCAGTTTTATTTGTTTGAAAGAAGCACAAACTTTATATCCACGTACCTGCTGCTCTAACTTTATATACATACTTTGCCCATTAACCTGTTGAATTTATGAAGTAGACTATTTTGTTATACTCCTTTGTTATACTGGTTGTATAGTAGTGAAGGTCTTTTTAATAGGTCAAAGCATTGGTTCTCAACCGTGGCCCTGGAGGACCCCCTGCCCTGCACACTTTAGTGTTTTTGCTGCTGGACCACTCCCACTTCAATTCAGAAAAGCTGATTAGTTAAATCAGGTGTGCTGGGTGCAGGGAAAACATTAAAATGTGCAAGGCAGGGGGTCCTCCAGGACCCATGGTTGAGAACCATTGGGATAAAGTAAGTAGAACGTTGGGGACTAATTTATTACGAATTTTATCCACTTTCAAATGGTTTCGGAGAGTTATTTTTCAATACAACATTAAACAGCTTGCTTTGAGATTTTTTAAAAGTCTCTTGAATTAATAATGAAAAAGTGGAAGGCTGACTGCATAACCAAAACGTCCCTGAATCAATGCCTAGCCAGAGTTTTTTTTAAAAGCTGATGCATATAGTAATGCAGATGTTGTCTTTTGTCCAACCTCATTTACTGTATTCATTTTTCCCCCTAGGTCATTGTCTTTCCAAATAATTGATTATAGACACCACATAAACAGTTTATTTTTTATTCATTGATAACAATAAAAAAGATCCTAACTTACTTTTACTGCTTGTCTCGAGAACCAAATAAGATGCCGTCCATTTTTCCCAAATGAAGGTGCAATTTATCCAGGGTAAAACTTCTTGGAGCTCTGCATTTAATAAATTTTCCACCTCTGCAGCAATGCACCATGAGCAGCTTGCACAAGCAAGCTGCTTTAAACTTCTTGAGAAACTCCTTGGGAAAATAATGGCCCAAGAATGCATTCTTGAGGAGCTCCACAGCCATATGTTCATTTTTGTGTACTGTTTAAGATCTTCCAGTGAAGTTAACCTTTTTAATGGCCAACTCACTTGTGCCACTTTCAACGAAGGGAACTTGTGATGAAATTTCTTGTGAATTAAGACAGAAAGTATTGATTTTTACAGAAAAATTCAGACACAGTACAGTCATGAAAATCTGAGCTGCAGTAAAACATCTGAATGGTGCAAACATTTTAAATAAAGCTGTACTTCCATAAATGGTGATCCCGGCTAAGATGACTCACAGCCCAATACAGTTGCTCTCGAGAACATTTAGTAAGTTTAACACCTGATCTTTGACAGTTGACAGTTAACTGGTAACTTGCTGTAGAGATGCTTTTCACCAACACCAAGCGCATTACAGGAACTTGTCAGGTAGTTATTGCCACATCCCTTGTATATACAGTATTGAGAAAACTTTCCACATTGACAATATCCAAGCACTAGTGAAATACTGGGATAAGACTGGCATTATTGTAGCAGGGGCTTATAGAGAAATAAATGTAGCTTTTATTCTCATAACTGTGTTCTGTTATTTCGCATAAGCAAAGATCCGGCTTGACTTAGACACCCCTCATAATCTATAGTATCACAAAACTGTTTTTATTTAGATCCAGCATAATAATTTATTTATAGAAATGCCTTCCTTTTAATAAGTTAAATACAGTACAGTACAGCAAACAAGTGTCTGTAAGGTTAGCTCTGCATACAAACTGAAGCTCATACAATACATTATGCCTTGATTCCTTTATGTAATCCTCAATCTGTGCATAAATAATATTTTCCAAATTCCATAATCGTAAACAGACTGCACATAATTTGGATTTTCCTCTAATTCCTCTTTCCATTTTACTGCCTTTTAACACCAGTTTTGCAATCTTAAACTCCTCTGGAACATTGTTCAATAATCACATACAAGTCATAATGATTATGGACCTACTGTCAGATGTTTTCCCAAGAGATTTCTGCCAGCTTTTGGTTTGAGCTCTTGCTCAGTTATGCAGTAAAATGTGAAAATAATCACCATAATATCACCCATAAACATTCTCAATTTACAAGTTAGAAAATAAGCATGGGATAATTAAAACTGATGTGGGTATAGGCCCACGGGATCCACTAATATGTAAAACGGATCTGGTTAATTAAAATATTCATTCATTCATTTTTTTCTTCTAAAAAAATTTAAATTCCTAATTATAGTTGGTAAATTTAAAGAGAACATTTTATGTTACACATACCCGTATTGGTTCAAGTGATGCGCCATTAATATAATGTTTGGATACGGGGATGAATAAAAAATATGTATATAATATACAGTGGAGACCAAAAATATTGGGATGAAAGTCAATCCGTGCCTAGTTGATTGCATCCTAAAGATCATGTACAGAAAACAGGGTTTAAATATGTTTAGGTTTGGATATGATCAAGGCCATGGCTGCAGAAACTGAGCACTATTGTCACATAGTCAGTTTTTCTCAATTTTTTTTAGTTGAGTAGAACAATTCTTTAGTCAGATACAGTAGTTTAGAATTAATAAGAGAAAGTACCTGTTTTGTGAACAGGAAGAACTATAATACATGACATACACAGATAAGCCATAATATTATGACCATCTGCCTAATATTGAGTAGGTCCCCCTTTTACCACCATAACAGTGATGACACTTTTTTATCACAACCAGCAATAACCTTTTCATCAATTTGATCACACTCCACTTTTATTGGATCTGACTACATGGTCCAGCCTTCACTTCACATGTGCATCAGTAAGTCTTGGCCATCCATGACCATCTCACCAATTCAACGGTTTTCATTCCATGTATTACTTTTAGTAGGTCCTGACCACTGCAGACCAGGAACATCCCACAAGACCTGCAGTTTTGGAGTTAGCCCTTGTCAAAATCACTTAAACATTATACTTGCTCATTTTTTCCTGCTTCCAACTGCAGGAGAAAAAAGGTTCACTTGCTGCCTAATATATATCCCACCCACTTCCAGACACCATTGTAACGAATTTTTTTTTGAAAATGTAGCTACTGTAAGATTACCGTTATAGCTCATCAATGTATGTTGTCTTAATACTTTATTATACTTAATACTTAATACTATATTAAGATATATTCAGATAAGCCATAATATTATGACCACCTGCCTAATATTGAGCAGGTCCCCGGTTTACCACCATAACAGTGATGTCCAATAAATCCAACATGGAAATACATATTACAGTAAATGTAACCAGAAGTGTAGTCTAATAAGCAAACATGTTGCCAAAGGTCTAACAAATGAATTTATAATGCTGTATATAGCAATTAATAAGTATTTGATTTATAGTGTGAGACATTTCTGACATTTAATAGATGGGGGGGGGGGGGGGTGGGGCAGGATTTAAATGTTAAACAAATTCCCTGGTGAATAATGGAATATCTCATCTTTGTCAATGCAATAATAATAATAATAATAATAATATTAATAATAATAATATCAAGCAATCAATTGATTATATAATGAAAGTAAATTTGATTTACCTACAGTTAGCACATAAGCACCTTTTAGCATTATCATTTGAAATTGTGAACATATTATTCATTTCTTTTCATACGAAAATTAATGCAGTCTTCTAGATCATCCTGCATGTTTGCTTAACTTGTTTGCCTTGTCATCGCCAATTAACATTTGATACACAATGACCTTTGTTTTGCAGGTTCTCAAAAACGAGCTGTGCAACTTTCCTAGAATTAAAAATAATTTTCACAGTTCACATGGATCAATGAGACATCCTTTCGTAAAGACTAAACAGAGCAAAAAAAATAATAAAATCGCCACTGAAAAACTAAACTGCTTCGTGCTCAAAAAAAAAAAAAAAAAATCCAACAAATACTTATAAAACACAACTCCAGCTAGGTCTGAAAAGTTTATTATGTTGCTGGACCCAGGATAAAAGCAAAGCCAAGTTTTCCCAAGAAGCCCAGTGAACCTCATCAACTCATGTCTAACTGATGCCGACTAAACACAGCACAGCTTTGATCATCCGTCCTTTCGGTTAGCTTGAGAAAACTTCTCAGGCACAGATGGTCGGAGTTGGATTTTTCCATTGACATGATAAACGGTGTCTGAAGTTACACACATTCTTCATGCACCAGTTGAAATATTTATTATTAGTCGGAAATCGGAATGTGCTTGAGATTGCAGATCAAAGGGTCAGAATGTACATGAATGTGTGAGATACAGTGTGATAAGTGGAACTTCATTAAGGTCAGGGTAAGGGAATGTAGTGATCTACACCTCTGTGTGTGTATGTGCGTGCGGTTTCAGATGAAGATGTTGTCTCGTGCAGCGCCTTCCATATTGGGAAATTTGCACAATTAATGAGCAATGAATGAGTTTTGAGTGCTTACTAGGGTCGATTGATTGAATGGATTTAGGCAATTTAATTGATCTTTAATTGCTCGATTTGATTTATTGCATTAATAGAGCTGGCTTTGATTGAGAATCAGTTCACACTTTGAAATTATTTGGGTAAATGTTCAGATGTTAAACATTCTTAAAAAATTGCAAAAGCAAAAAATCTCATGGAATTGATGCTTTATTCTGCCTATAATTCATAGCTCTAGCGATCAAAAACCCAACTGTCTGACAGTTACACTGGATTTCATTCTGATTCTCTCCCATGACATAAATGCCCTTACCTCCTGCTTGTGTATGTAAATCACATATAACTAATGAATGTTTTAGCATTAATTAACCTACGATGCCTGTATACCAACATGCTCACATACTGTAAGAAGGTTCTATAGTGGACTAATGGCTTGTACAGTATATGGCCCCATATTTGAACCCCAGTACTGGCTTAAAGCCTTGAGAAATTTAGGAGGGTTGCATCAGGAAGGGCATCCAGTATAAAAAATAAAAATAAAAAAAAACCTGCACCACATCAAAAGAATGTGGACCAGGTGATCCACTGTGGCAACCCCCTAAAATAAGGAGTGTTTCGTGCATTGTCTTTACATGAATATCCTATATAGAGATGCAACACAGTGCTGCAGTAGCAACACATTTAATACTTTTATCTCAATGAAAGATCCACTGCTAAATCAATTCATAAAAAGTACTTTAATGTCATTATAATTTAAAGGTGCAGTAAAATTCCAGTTTGGAAAGACCGTCCCAGTTAAAGACGTTCATAAAAATAAATGCTGCCTGATTGTTCGAGTTTGTGGTACATGAGTCATGGAATCGTTCTTTTAATTAAGATGCACATTTCTAATGTAAGCTCAAGGCTGAAACAAACATGCTGTTGTGCTCATTCAGGGCCTTTCTCTCATTAGAAAGTCTCAGATGTAACAGTGAAGACGAATTCAAACAGTGAAGGGATTAATTTAACTCGAAAGTATGTTTTCAATTATAGAGCTTTGTGTGAGTGTAGATCAATGCCTATGTTCGTGTTCGTGCATTTCTGTGTTCTCATACGTGTGTAGGAATTATGTTTGCGGAATTGAACAGTTATAGTAAGTGGAAATATAATAGATGCACTTCTCAGTAATTTTAACAGGAACACCTGTACACCGGTGCTTCGTGCAAATATCCAGTCAACCTCTTATATCGTTGTAGCCCGTCTTCTTGTGGAGAAATGTCCACAGAACTGGATGCTTTGTAGCTTTTCACACTCCTCTTGATAAACTTTAGAGACAGTTGGGCATGGAAATCCCAGGGGATTATAACTTCAAGCAGCTCATTGGGCACCAAAAAACATGCCACAGTGAATGTTACACAGATTTACACCCCGGTTCTGATGTCTGAGTTAGGTATTAACTGAATTTATTTATTTATTTATAATTTTTTTTTTTTACATATATCAGTTACATAAAAAGTACTTACTTATGGATATAAATACATCCACATTATTTAGTGGTTATTTAATATTTGTTACCTCTAAGAGTGTCTGTCTTTTATTTGCTTTACTTTCCCTGCATTCTTTTTTATGCCTGTCAATCCTAGTGCCTTAGTGCCTGTCCTTATGTAGAAGGTGTGGCCTCAGCGCCAGTCAGTCTGTAAAGGTGTGGCCTCAGCCCCAGTCAGTCTGTAAAGGTGTGGCCTCAATGCCAGTCCTTATGTAGAAGGTTTGGTCTTAGTGGCAGTAAATATGTTGGAATGGGGGGCCTCAGAGTACGTGTCACTTAGTACGTGCATATTTGTCACACTTAAATGACAAAACACATTTTTATATTTTACAATGAAAACCATGGAATATCTAAAGTGTCGAATAAATGTTTAGAAAAGTAACGAGTCGAGTGGAGCCGAATGTAGCGGAGTAAGAGGTCACGTTTCTTCTTCACAAATCTATTCAAGTAAAAGTAAAAAGTATGGTGCAGTAAAACTACTCATAGAAGTAATTTTTTTTTTTCAAAAGTTAAATGTATCGGAGTAAATGTAACTCGTTACTACCCACTTCTGTATTTTTGATATAAAAAAGTATATTGATGAGAATAATCCAGGCACATCCATTTCCTTTAGGCTCCCTGGGTTGGTACATGTGCACTCAGAGTAGCCTTCAATATGATATACGGTATGTAATTTACAATACAATTTACATTTGTAATCCAATTTGCAATTTCCAAATTGCCTGTAATGAATAATTGGGTATATATATATATATCCTGCAGTGGGTTGGTGCCCAATTCAAGGTGTACTGAGTCTGGGCCCTAAGTTCTCTTGGATAAGCTCCAGGCTCTCCGCAGCCCTGGATAAGCAGTATGGATGATAAACAGTGCTAAAAAACAAAACCAGTTTCCATAGGTTTACTGTAATAACGAGTGGTATGAGCTCAGGTAAATAAGGCCTATATAGATATTATTTTGACTATAACAAATATTAAGATGAAACCTATTGTACGATTTATCACAGATTACGTCACTGAAATGTTTACTTAAAAAGTAACTTTTAAAAAAAAAAAAATTAAGTTTTTAAAATGTGGCACAAAAAAACAACTTTGTGTTCCTGGTCAAGACCAAGACCAGCATGATTTATGTATTGAAAACAAAAGTCCAAATGTATAGAGGGAAAACTTAACTATATTACAAATATAATAGTAGACCCATACACTGTATAAACATATTTTACATTTTAAAGTAGCTCTGCTGTCATTTTTAGGACCCCTCCCCACTTTCCCTGATTTTCCTCAGAAAAACACCATCAGCCTGTTTTCCAGCATCCATTTGCATGTTCCTGGCATAACATGTCTTTGCATCACATGTTGCCCATATATTTATACCATACTTAAATGGTTTGTTTGGCATATACTGCTCAAATGTCCCCTAAGACCAATGATATGTTCACCAACAGTGATGTCAAGAATGATGGGCAAGCTCTCCACCCATGTCTGCCAAACGTCCCAGCTTGTCTTGTTGACTTCAGGCTGCTCTTGTGTGTTGGTCATCAAAGCGCATCCCATAAGCTGGATGCAGATTTGTTGTGGGATCTGTAGACACCACACAGAATCACCACACCCCTGTAGACTTCAGTATTCACCAGGTCTACCTCTTTCCAGATGTTTCTATAAACGCTTCTCCTCTACAGGTTTGTCACGTTCGTGACAATGGTAACAATGGAGTCTGTAAGGAAACAGGACTTGATGTCATCTACTCGGGATACGGCATATCGGGTTAGGGTTCGGTTCCAGTTTTGGATGAAAGGGGAGACCACAACTTCAGCTGAATCTTCTTCATCAGTGTCAGAGTCTTCCTCCTCTGCGTTATACAATGTATCATCCCCAACCTCTGACTCTTCCTCCTCTAAACCCTCCTCACTGTCAACCTGGCTTCTCTCCTCCTGATCACTGTCATTGTCAAATATAATTCCAACAGCTTCAAGTGCAGTTTATCTCTTGGCCATCAATGCTGGAAACGATGTTGCAGTTTAGTTTTTCAACAGGAGTGGTAAAAATCATGTTGTCGATAGGTTCCCATGCGGGTTGCCATGGAAGCCAAAAAGGGGCTTAAGAAGTGTGTGTGTGTGTGTGTGTGTGTGTGTCTGCTTAAAGCCACCTGCATGTTTAGGTGTGGGAAAGGAGTGTAGAAATTAGCTTGAACTCTGTTTTCTACACTAATTGTAATCTTACCTATTCGTTTCCAATGACTGGTCATTTTTCCATAAGTGTATAAAAGTTCCATAACAATTTGTATTTGAATATTTCTAATTAATTTTATATGCTCGAATGCCATATGTGAACAATGTCATTGAACCTCATGAGAAATGGATACAATTTACTACACTTTTTAGAGAGGAAACTTACAGTACGAACTACCGAAAATCGGTCCGAATCGACTGGAACACAACATGATGGTTAAACAAGTTTGCCTAAAATCTTAGAAGTATCCAAAATGTGTCTACTTGCTTGATTTCCTTTTCTGAAAATGTGTCATTCCTGTAGATTTAAAGGAACAGCCCCTACGAGGAAGTGCCTCTTCCTAACCTGAATCTGAATGCAGGGACTGGGAAGCTCCATGTTCGAGACCATCCATCTTTCCACAAAATAAGGGGAGGAATACATTTAAGAGCATTACTTCACAATGGCATTCTCAATAATTTGCAATATAAATGTAAAAACACGACTATGCTCTGAGAAGTCTAGCTTAAGCATTTAGCTGCTAACTGCTTCACTAACAAGTTACCTAGCCCTTTTTAAGAACTAAAGCAGGCTGGGTTAGCCATTAGCAGTTAGTCACCACTTTCTAGCCGAGGCTCATTTACCATAGCTCTTCTAAAATGGTGCCAAGAGAACCGGACAGTACTGGGTGGATATTGAACCGGGGAGGCTCTCTTGTTACGTGAGGTCACAATAGGAGGAAAATCTGATTTGCTTGTTTAAGCCCTGGCCTATATGGAAATGGAAAAAAAAAAAAAAAGACAAAAAGCTGGGACAGCATTTTTCTCTTTGCGTGTGTGTATGTGGTTCATGCAGACTCAATCTGAGTGATTAAAAAAATGAATTTTGCATAGGAGGTCTTTTTGGAGAAAACCTAATTTGCTATAATTTGCATAGCAAACATAATGTTTTTAAATGCCTTAAAAAATTGAGTCACAGAGACTCATGCCTTTACACGAAGCTGTTACTTAATAATAAAACAGATTCTTCTTATTATTTATTTATTTATTATTATTATTAATTTTTTTTTTAAACATTTATATGACAACAAATTCCTGGTGCTCACACCACATGTCAGTCAACTTTATTGTCATTGTAATTGTGGTTTAGTTGCTGCATTTAAGTGAGAAATGCACGCCACACTATTCTGCGCTAAGAGTAAGATTTAAAATACTTTCGATATGAAAAGACACACTGATTGTGATTGCAACATTTCTAAATATGCAAATAGAAGCACATTTTGATGAACCGAACGTGAGCACTCGCAGCGATCATACAGCGACGAGTGTCAGATGATCAATCTCGTTTAATCACTTGAATTAAACAAATCAGCTTATGACGACCTCACAATGATTAAAACACTTTCAATGTGTATGGTCCCAAATTTTAATTTCTTATCTTTCATTTTATTTTTTCTTTCACATTTATAAATATGGACCTCTTGTATTTCATGAGCATGGAGATCACTGCATCTTCAATAGCTAGAAGAAAATGGTTGTAACATTATTATTTTGATGGAGAATTGTATACTGATGAAGTTTGGCTGATAGCTGCTATGAATAACAGAAACACTTTGTTATGCTAGCATTTTCAGCGGGAATCGCCGTCCATGCAACAATCTGCAGCTGAAAGGAGAGGCATTGTGGGTAATATGTTTCCTACGCCAAAGTGGCACTGTTAGAGCACTAGTTTTGACCATTACATGGATAGGTGGTGGTTTTCCAACTGTCTTATGCAATGTGAGATTGCTAAGAAGCAATGTTGTACTTGTATCCAGAAGTTAGCATTTCTCATGAATGCTTGATGATCTTAAGTCTCTGTACTAGTCAGGATGATGTTCAGCGCTCCCAGTCTCTGTCTCATCTTCCTGTTTTAAATTCCTCTCACTCGCCCATGGGAACCGCTTTAATCTACCCAAATTATTGGGCTACGTGCTGCGCCTATAGCATTGTCACATTTACTTTCCCATCTTTGATTTCGCTTCCTTTTCCTCTCTTCACATGGTCGCACTTATTCTTTTGACGGCAGATTTGTTGTTCCCTAGTCCTTTTCACTTCATCCTGTAGGTGTGGGTAAGTTGTGTAGTGAGAATGCACCATTTTAATGAGGCTTTGGCTGCGTTGCTACTTACAATAGTGACAGAAGAGAAAAAGAAACACAATTGTATAAGAAAACATGAGGTAATGTGAAACCTTACAAACATTTGCAGGACTAGTTATCATAGTTGACTGACATCATATGAAATCATTAAAAAAAAATCTTTTTCATTTATACACAAATTCTACACATTTTGTGTTAGATACTTAGCATAAAACTTTATATTTGCAAACCTAACCTGAGGCTATACAGTAGTAGCTTGTTTCAAAGAAAACTTTCTGAACCCTGGCTAATATATCACACACAAAATGATCTACAAAGTCTGACAGCAATTTAATGAAACTTACTTACTTTGATACTTTGGCTTACTTAAGTTAAACCTGCGCCATAAAAGAAAAATGTTGAGTAGAAGTGAAGTTATGAGTAGTTATGCACCAGATTACATAACAGAATCTAGTGCCTTTTTGGATGAATATAGTGTTTTTTTTTTTTTTTCCCTTGAAGTGGGCATGACTATAAGCATCACTCAGCAGAGCCAATCAATGTGATATCAAGCATGGCTTACTCCAAAAAAAAAAAAAAAATAGACTATAAAAAAAAAAAAAAAAGAAGAAGAATAGACAGGTCAAGGTATGTTTCTTCTTCCTGCAGGAGGTTTAAAACCAGTTTGTCTCATTTAGTATGTTTTGAAATGCAGCTTCATTTTTAATTCTTCAAAATTAAAATCAGCTTATTTTAGCTTAAATCTTTTAACTATTTCTACAAACTCTTTTCCCGCCAACTGCAGGCACTTCTTTTTTTTTCATGATGCAAATAATGTAGTATAGTGGACATATTGAGAGCTAAGCAAAGATTACTTACGCCTACCTACGCACTGGAACCATTGTCCATGCACCTAAGGAACTGCTTAAAATCGCATCTGCAAGCTAAAGTGTGAATGCATTTCACATGTACTGCCATACATTTTCTTGAGGTTAGAGGAAACACATTTGTCTTACACGAATGTTTAAAACTATGTCATAAATATAAAATTTCTAATTGCTAAGCAAATGATATCTATGACATGAATGAATGAAGTGGGTACGTTACATTTAGACTAATTAGATCATATTACAGCTACAGCTTATCAATACATATGGTAAACGATCTCTTTTTGGTCTATAAACAAGAACAGCTAACCCTCTTTCTACTTCCGTCCTCTAAGCGAGTCAAAAACAAAAAACGTGGCTATCGTTTCTTTGCTGTGGAAACATTCCGACAGTTTTCTCCAAAGATGTGTGTGTGTGTGTGTGTGTGTGTGTGTGTGTGTTCTACATGAGAATGCTTTCCGAATAAAAAGAAGAATTTAAAAGCTGAATTTGCATCATATTGAAGCTCAGGAGTGAATCTGTTCTAGCTGTCTGTCATTCAGATTCATCCTGAAGCTGTGTTGCTATAAGTTACTTTAAATTTACGATTACTACAAGTCAGTTAAGGTAATTTGTTAAATTGAGGCACACTGTGAGGCTAATATTGAGATAGGCATTTTATTATACATTGCACGCCAAGGCAGAATAACTGTGTAAGCTAATAATTTAGAATAGTCAGAATGTATCAGAGAATCTGGGTGACACCCAGTCAATTTTAAGCCAAATTCATTAGTGCATTATATCAGGATAGTGCTCGTAAAACTGGTGTGGTTTTTATTTTTATGGTAATTTCTTTTGTAGCAGTAAAAGCATTGTGTCTATGGATATACAAATGTCAATCTTAATTTGTTTAGCGATATAAAATTTATAATGCAACTTACATGGAGCTAAATTTCCAGACCTTCTGTTCCTTAAAAGCTAAAGATGGTGAGAGCTTTTAAAATGCTAAATATTGAAGATATCATAGTATGAATATACTAAAACTCCTATATATAAACACAAAAGTTTTGTTGCTACTGTAAAACATTTAATTCCCATTATATTGTTTGTCAAAATTTCAGATTGGAAAAGCCTGAAAATGGGTGGGATAAGTCTGAAAAGCTCCCAGCCCTTTTTTTTTTATAGCTGTTTTCAGTCTCTGTGTTTTAATTCGCTAGGAAAATGCACTTCTGTAAAGGGGCATTCTGAAGCTAATCATTTAAAACTACAGACACTGACACAGTGAGAAAATAGTGTTAAAGGAGTGAAACGGAAAATAATTTTTATTTCATCTGGAAAGTTTCCATATCCATTTTGAAGACCTCTAAGACTTAAACTAATAAAAAAGTAAGTGAGCTTTAAGATATTGCAGAATAAATGTGCTTGTGAATCGGTATTTGTTCTAGGTTAATAATAGGTTATTATTTTATAATAGCAGTTGTGAAAAGCATACAAACCATACTGACTTTCGTGAAAGTACTGCTAAGAAAAAAAAAAAAAAAAAACTTCAGTTGAAGTAAATGAGCTCCCTGGTGACACAATACTTGGAGTCACTTGTTTGCTTGTTTCCTTACTTTCTTGTTTCGACAACAATTCAGAACAACTAGTTCTGAAATGTTCCATACTGTATATGAGGAAATAAAATGACCATGTTAAATATCCAAGTGAGCTACAGTAATATGAACACAATCTTCATCATCAACATTATATAAAATAAAGCTATTATAAATAAATATATAAATAAATTAGCTAGCTACATTACTTGGCCACATGTTGTTGTGGTTTCAGTAGCATGTAAATGCTATTAGTTAGCCATTTATTTCTAACTAATACATGTTTGTAGCTATGTCAACACCACTTAACCATTATCATGATATATACAGCAGCAGGAATTATATTTAAATATTCAAGACCATAATTAACAAAACATGCAATACCTAATGACATTAACATTTTAGGTTTATTACAGTTTCAATTCTATACAAAATTTGTCAAAACTATTCCATCTTGTCCAGCTACTCCAATGCATTTAACTATATGTTTTTTTAACAGGCTGGATATTGAGCTGTGAAACATGATTATATTAATATTTTTGACCAATTATATTAAGTATGGTATTAAGTCACACATGTTATTTTTGAGTTATATTTGATCTGATTAGATTGTCATTGTGCAAAGTACATGTACAGAGCCAAGGAAATGCAGAAAACAGAAGTACATAAGTGGCCTACAGTATATGTGTCTATAATATATATATATTATGACTGTGCAATAGTGTATTATTTAGATCTGATTAGCTGATTATGATCAGCTGTTCAGAGCAGTAACAGGCACAGGAGGCTCTGAGGCACTTGTAGCGCCTGCTTGATGGAAGAAGAGTGAATAGTCCATGATTGGGGTGAGAGGAATGTTTGATAATGCCTCTCACCATTTGCAGACAGTCGGTTTAGAAAAGAATCACATTTTGTTGCTTTGTAGCCTGAAATGACGACAGACGCTGCTTTTGTTTTATTCAGCTATATTTACTTAAGTTAACTTGTAACATACTAGTGAAAAATATAACACTAACATGTCAGGAAAAAAAACACCCCTGCCTCGAAATGACTTGTAAACTCAATCAGGTGAAGCTAATCACCTTCATAATGGCACACAAAGCCATTTAACTTTCAACTTTGATCAGCAGTGTTCATTTTGATTAGCTCAGCATGAAAAGATGGAGCGTTTCAGTCCCTGGTAGTGCAACTGAAACAAACAATCAGCTATGGGTGTCAAGGCATTGTCAAACGATCTCTGGCATAAAGTTGTGCACAGGCACAAGTCAGGAGATGTATGCAAAAGTAAATAAATAAAATACTTTATCATTGCCTAGATGCACACTGAAGTCCGTCATTAAGAAGAGGAAGGTATTTGGTACCACACAGACGCTTTGTGTCGCTCCAATCTTGTTAAAAGAACTGGAAGAAATTGGTCAGAAAGGCTACTAAGAGGCCCACAACAACTCTGAAGCAGTTGTAGGAATTTATTAAAGAGATGTCATTGTCTGCATGTGACAACAATATCACAAATTCTCAACAAATGTGGATTATATCGGAAACACTCCCCTGGAAAGGACACAAGTTTTGCAAAAATGCAGTTGGTCAGATAACCCAAAAGTTTCATTATTTGGTCACAAAACCACAGCATTTTTCTGAAAAGCAATACAATTTTCTTTCTTTCTTTCTTTCTTTCTTTCTTTCTTTCTTTCTTTCTTTTTATTTATTTGTTTATTTTTATTTATCTGTTTTTGTTTGTTTGTTTGTTTTGGGAGGTTGATTATTTTCTTTATCCCCTCTAGCATCAATGTTAAATGGTATGTGATGTCAGTAATGCATTTACTGTATAAATTTAAAATTTCAATATTGCCAGAAATACACCTCATCTTCCTCACCTCAGTTGATAAACATTTCATCTTATCTTGAATATTTGACTGAATTGAGAAATTTTTTAACTTAATTATTATTTTAAAGCACTTTGATAAGCTGTTTAATCCAGTTGTGTTAGAAAAACATGCTTTTTTTCTCACCAAAAATCAATGCTGCTGGTCAAATTATTTTGGGGGCTAGAAGGAATATTCTGGTCTTAAAATGAGGCTACGTTTCCTTTTTTTCATACTACTTCATGTCACAAAATCCTTGTTTAAATATTCAAAACATCTTTTTTTTTTTGAATAGTGTGTGTTTATTTACAAGGAGGGCCCCCTCAGAGGCCCTCCTTGTAAATAAACACACACATATCTAGCAATCGGACATGACAGAGTAATAAACTTGGTATCCAGAAAGAGCTTATTGAACCAGGAATCTGAAAATAATATATATTTTTAAAAGTATTACAGTGAGTCATGCTCTTATATACTGAAATATGAACTATATGTTGTAACTTTACACGTGAATAAAAGCAATTATATTTAAAATGTATGTCTTTAACAAAAAGTAATTTTTTTTAAGGAAATGGGTAATAGCAGGTAACAAATGCACAGCCTGTTTGGGAACTAGGAGAGAGCGCCTTTACGTAAGGCTTCTTGGGTGAAACTTTCTCTTGAAGTCGATCTTAAGTGTGTGCAAAACTTCATAAGGAATATTGTTAAAAATTTTAAATATAAATGAGTTTTGATTTGTTTAACACATTTCATGGTTACTGAATAATTCTATCTGTATTATTTCATAGTGCCTTCATTATTATTAAAAAATGGGAGAAACTTGTAAAAAAAAAAAAAAAAAATATATATATATATATATATATATATAAAGTAAAATTCTTTTATGAACCTTTGCCTGGCCAAGTAGTCTATCATAATTTCTTACCTAAACTCAGTCTCTTTGATATACTACTCTGAAGCACTGGAACTGTTACATAAATGTAAAGTTTACTTTATATTATTGTGCCTGTTTGTTAATTGCACAGGCTACATAATGCAGAGTGTGAATTAGTTGTAATAATAAGGACTATTCACATAATTTTACAATAACTGCATGATGTGCTGTGGATTTGTCCCGAGACAGCAAATAAATAACACCTTTGACTGTATAGAATCAATAATCTAAGTATTGTAATTTAACCCTTAGGAGTATGAGGGTGTTTTGGGGCCCTGAAGAAGTTCTGACATGCCCTGATATTTGTATATTTTTCAGTTACTTATAAACGTATAAATGTATAATATATCTAAATATAAATGTATAAAGGCTAATTACACTGTATTCAGCACAAACTAAAGGAAGACACATTTACACCTATTTACTTGGCCAGTGGAACCATTTACCCATTTGCAAGCTACCTGTTTAAGAAAAAAAAAAACAAGCAAGCAAACAAGAGATGACTTAACAACATTAGACATCAAAGCTGTGCTTATATCCAGCACAACAGCACTACTTCTCATGTAAAATTGCTTAATTATGACAAATGGCCAACCAGACATTACATCTTTACAATTTCTAGAATCGTCCAGACTGTTTAAGAGACAGTTAACTTTGTTTGTAAACCTCTGGTCCATTGGAATTCTGGTATAAATGAAAGCTAAAATGTGTGGAAATTGTTTTTGGATATATTCTGCTTAGGTGTACGTAAACTTTTGCTCTTGAGTGCTATGGTACTGTATATGCTCTACTTGTTTCAGTGCTTCCCAGCACTACTGATATATAATTTAAACCCAGAGGTGAGTAGTAACAAGTCACATTTTTGTAAAAAATAAAATAAAATAAAAAAGTCTTTCTATGAGTAGTTTTACTGCACTGTACGTTTTACTTTTACTTGAGTAGATTTGTGTAGAAGAAATGCTACTCTTACTCCGCTACATTCGGCTCCACTCGACTAGCCATTTATTCTACACATGTAGCTGGTGGATCTACCGCAGCAACAATGATCACATGACTACGTTTGGCCAATCAGGTCAGGCGGCATAGTGGGGAAAAAATCGACCTCTGTTTAAACCTGATATTATACAGTATATGCACTAATCAGCCTTACCACAGCAGGCAAAAAAAATCCCGAGGCTGCCAACCAACCTCCAAACTCCGTAGATCCCAATCCGATCAAGCACTCATGGGATGCACTGGACACACAGGTCCGATCCATGGAGGCCCCCACTCTACAATCCACATTTTTGATCCGCTGCCAATGTGTTGGTTCCAGACAACACGGCACACCCCCCAAAAGTCTTGTCAATTCATGCCCTGAGGGTCCATAGTCGCCCTAGGCATAATGCTTTGCATCGTAATGTTATGGTTCATCAGTGTATAACTGCTATAACCATTCTAGTGCAGCATGCTCGGTGTATAGTGTCCTTCAAGTAGTGGTCTGTTGTGACAAATTTCGCTGTAATAGCGGTACTCTGTCTTTCTCTGTGTCTCTAGAGATAATCTGTAGTCTCTTATTATCTTTGAGCTAGAGGAAATCTGTTATTTGCTTTGTGTTGCACTGATGACATGCAGCCTTTTTTGTCTGGAAATTGAGAATGAAAAAGGCCTGCCTCGATCTCTTAGTTCTTACAGGAAGATACTCAACATGCACAACATACAACAAGGACAAGCATGACTATGCTTAAAGTGCAATCGATTAACATGCGAGCTAGGAGGATAACTCATACTAAATGGGGTTATTAGTTCATACGTCCTTGGAGTCCTTATACCCCTAATACATCATGAGTATATTACATATTATTTGAAAGTGAATAGCAGAGTAGGGTTACTGAAAGAACACTGCTTATATAAAGTCAGTAATATACGGTATGGTAGATAATGTCACCCTTCTGTCTATTTATAAAAAAAAAATTTTTTTTTCTTCCTCCCTCTAACAAAATTCAAAACACAGTGAGATGCATTAAGAAAGTAAAAACAGACAGAGATTTAATTCCGATGTTGCCCCATCATTTTTCTTTTGTTCTTCCTGGAGGCTACTTTTCTTATTACCTTAGATGATTTCATCACTTTTGGAGATTATTGTGTGTGTGTGTGTGTGTGTGTGTGTGTGTGTGTGTGTGTGTGTGTGTGTGTGTTGTGTGTTGTGTGTTGTGTGTTGTGTGTTGTGTGTGTGTGTGTGTGTGTGTGTGTGTATAGCTTTAAAGCACTGTTGAGAGTGAATGAGAGAGATGATGGTCACTGACTGAGGGTACTCATGGCTTGGTGAGTGCGACAGAAAAGTAACATAAAGGGATAGAAATATTCTCAGCACATTCAGCTCAGAAGTCAGCAGTCAGCAGGTATGAAAAAGTGGACAAATAATACCTACAATACAATCCTACTGAAATGTTTTGCTAGGAAAACCTTTGGATATTTGCACCACTTTGCTGGTCCTCATGATTCTAAAAGTTATTGAGTTTCGTAAAATATAACTTTTTTTTTTTACAATACACATTATAAAGTAATTATACATTTACCCTTCTCCTTCTCTCTCTCTCTCTCTCTCTCTCTCTCTCTCTCTCTAAAAAATACCTTTATTTCTACACTAATGCACTTATATTTACATTTACATATTCATTTAGGCATTTGGCAGATGCTCTCATCCAAAGCCAGTTACAAAAGTGCTTCTGTCATTGGATAGATCCTTATACTGGTTACTAGGTTACTACCTAAGTACCACCTAACTAACACTGTTGGAAAGATTTAGTCATTTCCTGGTGCGTGAGTATTAACCCAAATATCTTAGATATTTATCCAAGTACCAAAGTTATCCAAGTATTTCATAAGGTGGAATGTTTTCTCAGTACGCTGGAGCCATGATTAAACTGCTTGTTTCAAGTCTGAAATGCTGGCCTCCCAAGAACTCCCTTAATGACCCAAACATGTTGAAATTGAAATATTAATAATTGATTTTACACCAATAATTTGACTAAGATGTTTCTACCTTTAAAGTGACTTCATCAGGCAACCAGTTACACATTTCACCACAATAAAATAATAAAACACTTTGTTTGCTCAAATGATCATTAGGATTTCCTGTGAAACATGTGACTTGTGGAATATTTCAGAAATTTCTCATCATCTCTCTCTCTCTCTTTCTCTCTCTCTCTCTCTCTCTCTCTGTGCATGTGTATGTCTTTGTATGCGTGTGTGTTTAAAAAGGGTTCACAAATTTTTATTACGCATTAGAGTTGGCATATTTTAAAGGGAAGCAAAGTAGTTATAGTGAGCTGAGCCAGGCGAAAGCGCTGTACAGAGTAAGATCAATGGGACAGAACTGGCATCCTAATCATGGAATCATTCGTGTGAGTGTGGTCAATGCTTCCACAAGGAACGAGGGATGAAAATGAAGGGATGACAGGAGGAGAGGGGTTAAAATAAAGAGACAGGATGTCAATGTGTGGAGCTAGAGCTTATGAGTAGACAAGTAAATGATGGCACAAGGGATTGAAAACTGACCCGTCCACCCCGTCTCACTCTCTTACACAAACATATACAGTACACACACACAAACACACACACATACACAGATGCAGTGAGGAGACGTGTGTGTGTCGGGTGGGGTTATTTACAAATTTGTTAGACCATCAGTATGAGTGTGCAGACTATCAGGGATTACCACTAAGTCATTTGGGGAGTCTCGTTGCTATTAGTGCTGACACAACTGCTCTGTCTCCATCTCTCTCTCTCTCTCTCTCTCTCTCTTTCTCTCTCTCTCTCTCTCTCTCTCTCTCTCTCTCTCTTAATCACCAAATTTCTTTAAATAGTTTGAAGAACTTTTGAGATGTCTCTGGTAAAGCACATATCTACTTTACACATATCCAGATTGTTCATTCATTTATTTATCCATCTATCCATCGTCTACATCGTCCTGGGGGGCTTCACCAGGGAATGTATAGGGCACAAGGTGGTGAATGCTTAACCCATTAAGGCTTTGCTTGTGGCATTCTGTACAGTACAGCAGACACCTATAATTAGGATTGTGTTATTAAAAAACAAGTTGATTCTTTATGCCCAAAAAGTTATTTATTTATTTATTTATTTATTTATTTATTTGTGCTACATTAACTAAGCATTTTTTTAGAATAAAAGCTGTTTTATGTAAAAATAAAAACAACAACCAAAAAAACAACAAAAAAAGAAAAGAACAAAAACATTAATAATAATAATAATAATAATAATAATAATAATAATAATATTTGTTGTTGCTGTTGTTTTGTTTCTAATTTCCACCACATCACTACATACTTCCTTGTTCCTTTTTTTGCATGAAATCAGCAATGCTTAAAAAAAAAAAAAAAAAAAAAAAAAACCTGGCAGCCTGAACTTCAAAGGCACTTATCTGTTATCATCTCGCTTGTCCCAGGGCAAGAGTTTGTTTTTACAGAAATGCTTTCTTAGCCATGTGTGTAATGCCGATGAAATCCTGTTCCCTAAATCCAGTCATTTAGAACGAACATTTATTTATACCCCATATGACCTGCGAGCCCTGCAACTTTCTAATGGATTATTTTAACTGAGGACATAATGACAGTCTTTAAATAATTGACTAAAGAGCATATTTTTAGCAATTGATTACTTTGTATTTTTTCTTCTTTTTAAGCGAAGCAGAAATTGTGCCCTAAGCTTTCTTTTCTTATTTCTGAGCGGGAAGTGTGGTAGCATTTAAAAGCATTTGCGTCAGCGTGTGAATGTGTGTGTGTGTGTGTGTGTGTGTGTGTGTGTGTGTGTGTGTGTGTGTGAGTGTGTGTGTGTGTGTGTGTGTGTGTGTGTGTGTGTGTGTGTGTGTGTGTGTGTGTGTGTGTGTGTGTGTGTGTGTGTGTGTGTGTGTGTGTGTGTTTTGCTGGAACTAAAGCGTCATCCAACACCTGCTGAGGCCTTGAGCTACGCCTTTTTATTTACAATGTGCTTGGTCTTGAGAAGTACATGGTGGATGGAAGTCAACAAATGTTACAGCAGCTCTCTTCGCTTGCTTCTACGCTTCACCTACTCAATCATCCGCAATTTGCCCGGGTAATTGATTTTGGGAGGAACGGGACAAGTTAAGCAATTAGGGGGTTCACGAGTTGCAGCTGCATTTTGACACAACTTCATTCGTTTTCCTTTGGCTCTTTTCTCTTTTTTTTTGTGGTAATTTCCCAGTGCTCGGGCAAAGGGGAGAGCTTGAGATCGCAACATCTGGAGCTGTGTGCTGAAACAGTGTTGAAACCATTAGGAGAGCGATGACTAACAGCGAGCCTGATGAACCTGGCATGATGAGGTTTCCCAAACGCTCGTGAATTATAGCATATCTACATGATCATGTTCAATTACTGGTTCTCCCTTAAGGGGAATTCTAGTACCAGGCATAGTGTAATGGCGACTAGGAGAAAACTGGATAGATTAAACGGAGATGATGATGATGAGAAGGATTTAAACTGGATTCAGTGGTCCAGCTAAAATCGCTGAATCCAATGGGATGAAATGAAACAGAGAATCCAAACCTAACACACAATCCATCAGCAGCTGTTTATCTTTGTATATTTAAAATTCTTTGGACTTCTGTTGCAAGTAGGCTTTTCGCCTAGATCATCGTTCCTTTCTACTTCCTTTCTACACCCCTCCATTACGTCATTTTTTTTTTTTTGCGCTCATATAAACAGTCTGCCCTGCAGCTGATATGTGTGCCAACAATGACAAAAGGCCCAATGAAGAATGTGAGCGGTGTCTATATGATAAAATGCTGGGTAAATATAGTCACTGTTTTCGTTTGCGCTTGCTTTTTGCCCCATTGTTTTTAGTGACAGAATGAAAACATTTTTTCCTCTCCATTTTTTTTTCTTTAACAGCATGGATATTTTAATAGTTGCTTTGCTTTAAGAGCGATTCTCTTAAAACCTGACATATTCAAAATCTAATTTAAGGGTGTTTATGCAGATAATTGAATAGAATAATATTACCAAATTCATGAATCTGATGCTATTATGGTATTAAAATCTAATTAGTCCTTCGACAGCTCTCACTCTGTTTGCAGATTCATGCTCTTGTTTCAATACATCATCATTTATATATATATATATATATATATATATATATATATATATATATATATGACATTTCACATGGCCTCCAAATAGTAGGAATGGATTTTACAATTTATACTATCAATCAACAAATAAGAAAGCATGATTATTGATATGATAAAGCGTTTTGTTAGGAGAGGACTATTTGTCGGGAAACTTGTCCAGATAGAGAACGTTGCCCTTTGAGGGTTCTTGTTAACAAGCCACTTTTTAAGAAATATAATGGAAAAATACTGCTGATGGAACAAACATTTATAGTTACTAAAGTGAAAACAGGAACTAATTAATCTGTGCCGTGGACGTTCCATGGCATTCAGTGTAACTACATAAAGCTATACACAAAGGATGAAATGATGTTTATTGATGATTGAAAAACACAAAAACTATTATTAGCAAGTTGTAGTGGTATAAGAAAAATAAGACGTTCCAGGATTTCACATTAATGCTTCATGTCAAACTGCCTAAAACCTTCCAATTGACTAATAGTTTTGTTTTTTCACAACTTCTTCACCCTTTTTTTATTATTATTATTATTATTATTATTATTATTATTATTATTATTATTATTAAGAAACACTGTATTAAAATTTGATTGAAATGAATTCAACTCAAATAGTAATTTAATGCAAGTCAAATAGGACGTTCGACTTGCTTTTATCAACGTCAAGTAAGTTTTTTTTGTTATTTATTATTATTATCTTAACAATAATAATAAAAATGATTGTTTATTCATAATGCAGTACACTGTTTCTAAAAGCTTGTAACTCAGCTAAAAACAAGAAGCTGGTTTCACTGGGTAGCAGCTCAGCCAATTAGTTGATCAGTACTTTAAATTCCGGTAGCAATGGAAGTATACGAGTACTGGAGTTTGACGAATGTAAATATATTTATCAGTTCATCATAAGGTTAGGCCCTGGATCCAGAGTGGCCCTGATCAGGATAACACCATTACTGTGAAAGTAACTGAGTGATAGTAACTGAAAGTAACTGAGTGATTATATATATATCATGTGTTAAGCAGTCACACATGTAGTAAGCTACATTTCAGGTTACTGTTCGGTCAGTGTGTAACATGTTCTCCATTTGTTTGCTTTTCACATGGAAATGGTGTGGAAAAAATGTATGCACTGATCATGAATAGTGTTAAAAACATTAACATTAGAACCATCTGGATTTTGTGTTCCTCTTGTGCTGCCTGGACAGCTCGGGCCCCTCAGGGCAAGACTCCACTAGACTTCTAGGGCTGTTCTGTTGTGTCTGGCACCAAGACGTTGACAGCAGGCCTTTTGGGTGCTGTGGGTTGAGGGATGATACTTCTGTAGATCGGACAAATTTGTCCAGGATATCCCATGGGCAGCATTTCCAGACGTCTATAATGTGCTCTATAATGTGTTGTTCTAAAATTGTTCCTCGCTAAGACACTGCTGCTGACCTACAGATGACCTTTCGATCCCATGCGACCATTCTGTCATTATTATTATTCGCAGACTTCCAAGAATGAGTGACACCGCACATTGATCTACCTGTAATCAGTCTATTAACAGCCACAGAAGATGAATATTCGTTAATTGCCCAGCTGACCTTGTGTCTGCACGTGCGTGTATTTCTGATTAGCCCTGACGCAAACGAATCGCCCGTACTTAAAGTATTCACATTTTTCAGTGTCAGCTGGTAATTAGCACAGTGTTTTTTTGTTTTCATCTGAGGAATTCGACATAACTAAATGAGTGTTTATGGAAATCGATCATAAAAGGTTTTTTATATATAAAAAAAAAAAAGAAAAAACTCTGGTGTCATTGTAGCACGTGGAAGAGACACTGTGAAATCGCTCAGATTTGACTTTTCATACAAATATCTTTAAATCCTTGGTCTTCCTGCCGCTCTCGGAGCTGTGTAAGATCCGTCTTGTGAGCTTTCTCTTCCTCCTCTCTCCTTTCTCTCTGCCTCAGGCTGGATCGGTCAGGTTCTAATTGAGGTAAAGGAAGCAGGAGAAGAGAAGATAGCTACAGCTTGACAAGGTTAAATCTGTTTTTCTTCCATCTCGGTCACCTGCAGAAAAACCACTGGAGTGTGTGTTTATGTGTGAGAGAGAGAGAGACAGAGTGGAAAAAAACACAAAAGGGAAAAATATAGAACAAATTGGTTTAAATTATGACGGCCTGTGTCTGACTTCTGGGAAGTCTAGCGTGGTGATTTTCCTCTCTTTTTTTCTGTGAATCCATGATTAAGGAGCTATATTTGTTTTTGAAAACTTTCTGAGTAGAGTCTTGAATTTATCCATGGTGAGTTTTATTTTTTTATTTATCTTCACACAAAACATATAGACAGTAACGGGAGTCTCTCTCTCTCTCACACACACACACACAGACACACACACACAGACACACACACACACACACACACACACACACACACACACACACACACACACACACACACACACACACGAGTCAGAAGGGGTCAGTGAACCAGAAGGCCAGTCATGTTATCGCTTAACTTCAATAGCAGTGAGTCAGTAGACCAAAGAAAAAGTTTAAAAAAAAAAAAAAAAAGGGAGAGGGTGCGATAGAAAGCACAAGTGGGGGGAGAAAAAGGGAAATAGGATCCTGGTCTAGTGGTGTGATGGTGAGGTAAAGGTCTTATCAGCAGTTCTCTCTCAATTACACCCTGTTCTCTATATACCACAACCCCTCCTCCTTCTGCGCTTACCTAATGCATTAAGAGGAGCCAGATTTTTGGAAAGTCAAGGTTGGGATCAGTCAGCGAGTAAAGTTACGACTACGCCGCAGTGTGCGAGTGTACAGGTGTGTAAAAGGTAACAGTTTCCTCAAAATGCTTACAGAAGTTGGCCATACCTATACAATTTAGTTTTCGAGGATCAGGATCTCTTAGAGTTTGAATACAGAAGCAACCCATCTGTTGATAACGTAGGTAACATCAGAGTTCATTTCATATTAAAGCACATATACTCTCCAAACACGTGCCACAAGCTGCTTGAATATTAGAATCTCTGAGAAATTTCAGGTTGCAAGTACCTGGCTCCATGCGTGCATGATCGCATACTTTCTGCTTTCTGACAGGAAACGGTTTTTGAGACTGTCAGGACATTTCTGAACCCCAGTCAATCAGCATTGGACCATCAAATGGTCATGTGCAGTCTTACTGTACCTCGCTTATACAGAACACTGTTTTTCCAGACGTACATCTGTGAAGTTCATCAAATCTCAACACCAGTAGGATCACCAGAGGATCAACAACGAGTCTTCTGGTGTAGCTTGGGACAACCTTGACCTTGCAACTCGCAAAAAAAAAAAAAAAAAACGATGCACAGTGACTTCAGCAAGTGCACATCTTCTCCCTTCTGATTGAGCACCGTCACTTCATTCAAGTTTTTGGAAACGTTCACAGTCATACATGTACCTACATTACATTACCCACCAACAAGAAAGCTCAGCAAAGGAGGTATTTCTTACAAAAGTTGACCCTAGGTTACAGCGGTACAATTCTGTTCTAGCACTGTAGAGAGCATCCTAATGTCTGCCATCACTATCTGGTTTGGCGCAGCCTTCTTAAAAGGAAACAGGAAACTGCGATGCACTATCAAAAGCCTGCTGAGAAAATCATCGGCTGCCATCCGTCATCATTTGAAGACTTGAACATCGCCAGGACAAAGACGCTAGCAGGAAAAAATCAGCAGAAACACCTTCCACCCTGCTAATTGCCCATTCCAAAAACTACCATCAGGAAAGTGATTTTGCACCCTGACAACAAAAACTGCACATTATCGAGAGAGCTTCTTTTCACTGGCAATCTCTGTCATTAACCAGGCTGGCCAGGCAGTATTCTGTAATCACTATAATGCTGACCTGTCAGGTACGCACAGTGTTGCATTGAATGTTTTTACAGTACTTATAATTGTATTCATGGTTCCTTTGCTAGATACTTGCATTGTATAACTACTACTTTGGCTATTATTATTATTATTAGTAGTAGTAGTAGTAGTAATTTGTATATCAATTTAAAAAAAAGTATTTACGATTTAAATGCCATTTTCTCATTACTCTTAATAAATAGAAATCATGTATGTTAATTATAATATATTACAATTGTTCTACTCTGTTTAATGCGCCCTGAACTACATCCAGCGTCTCTTTCTATCTCCACTTCATTTCATATTATTGTGTAATATTTGTATATCAGGTGTTATATTTATATATTTTGTAAGTTATTTGGCGGCACGGTGGTGTCCTGGTTAGCACTTGCACCTCCAGGGTCCGGGTTCGATTCCCGTCTCTGTGCGCATGGAGTTTGCATGTTCTCCCCGTGCTTGGTGGGTTTCCTCTGGGTACTCCGGGTTCCTCCCACAGTCCAAAGACATGTAGGTTAGGTTAACTGGCGTTCCCAAATTGGCCATAGAGTGTGTGAGTGTGTGTGTGTGTCTGTGCCCTGCAATGGATTGGCACCCTGTCCAGGGTCTACCCCGCCTCGTGCCCCAAGTCTCCTGGGATAGGCTCCAGGTCCTCTGTGACCCTGAATACAGGATTAAGCGCTATAGATGATGAGTAAGAGGAAGTTATTTGTATATTAGAATAGTACTTGTGTTTTCTGAGATATGAATGTTGCATTTATTGTGGCATCGCCAAACATCTAAAGAAATAATGTATGGATAATGATATTTGTAAACAAATAAAATATTTTTTTTCTTTCCTTTTCTTTTTTTTTTTTCTTCTTTTTTTCTCAATAGGCCAGTATTGTATAAACCGTCGTATTTACTTCCCTTCTTTCTGGAAGTTCATTCAGTACAGGTGAATACTGAATAATCGGTCATGCTTATGTGTAGCAAGAAACCCATCTCTACTGAGTTACTGTATAATAGAAAAAGTGTTTATAAAAGGTACTTTTTAATTAAATGTCCATTGCTCTCCTGTGAAGATTGTGTAGCTCAGCTCACAAACATTGTGGAATTGGTAAACCTCTGTTATACACAGAACCTCTGACTGCTTGCCTCCACTGGAAAACATCCCCATCAGTGAAGTTCTCCCTGTTTCTCTGTACACTACAAAACGTGGATCAATAGTATGTAATGGAGAGGAAGTGAGGAAAGAGATTAATCACAAGTACAATATATGAAATATATACATATATTAGAATATAATAGGAGGCATGTGTGTGTGTGTACACGGTGGTATCACAATGTTACGAGATTACAGTAGCTTTGTTTACAAGCTCTGTTTTTTTGGTCCTCCGTCAGATGCCTTAAAACCCGGCAGTAGAATTTGCTATTGACAGTCTGGCCCCTGGGGACGAATTCTCAATACACATCGCCACAAACGTCGAAAACGACGATGAGCATGCACATGGTCGAGCTGTGGACCTGCCTTGCTCTTCCATAATGGGCTGCTGCTTCGTCTCAGGGTCGTACCCATAGTTTCATCACCGGTAATGATCCTCGCCGTGAAGGACGGCTCATCCATGGCAGGTAATAAATAAATAAAAGCTATAGGCAATGCAGGCTGAGCCAACACTGTCACTCTGTGTGGCTCGACAATCAGTATTGTGGAGTCTTACCACTTCCTGGGCACCATCATCACCCAGGACCTCAATGACATCAGATCCCTATCCAGTAAGCCACAACAGAGGATTCTCAGTCAATGACAGTACATTACTACACATGCCATCATTGGGTTCAGTGTGACCTGCTCCATCACCATCTGGTATGCTGCCTCTACTGCCAAAGACAAAAACAGACTTCAGCATATCATTCATTCAGCTGAGAGAGTGATTTGCTGCAGTCTGCAGTCGCTCCAGGAATTACACCACTCCTGGACACTGAAGCAATTGGGAAAGATTGTGGCCTGTTCCTTCTTTATGTATTTTGTATGGTGCTACTTTTTTTTCCTAAATTTTTTTATAACACCCTGCAACAGTAATGGACTCACAGTGCTTTGATATCATCAAGATAGAAAGTTTTGTCAGTTCACCAGAGCCCTGATCT
Organism: Clarias macrocephalus; assembly: GCA_011419295.1. Taxonomy (NCBI): domain Eukaryota; kingdom Metazoa; phylum Chordata; class Actinopteri; order Siluriformes; family Clariidae; genus Clarias; species Clarias macrocephalus. Next base: position 14,552 of record JAAGKR010005236.1, on the reverse strand, counting down.
GACCGCCTTCTTCTTCATGACTGAAACACTGGCTTCCCAGGAATTCCATTAATCCCCAACCATGTGGAAAAAAGCTTGAAGTGATGTCAGGACTGTATGGGGCATGTGGAAATACCTCTCAGCTGAGTTCCTGTAATATGCAACCGATCAACGATTGTCTGTGCAGTTCCCATAGACAGATGCAGCTCTTCCCCAAGTTGGGGACAAATTACCTGTTAATTTTGAAGGATCAAGAGTTCAACTCGATGGAAGTTCACGGGAACAACTACAGTGGGCTCCGAACCACCTTGGCCGGGATAGTCATTAACGGGCGTATGGCCTTTTGTTAAAAAAAAAAAAACTTTTCAGCCCTATTCAGATGTTTTTTTAATGTGGCTACGAGTCTCATCACCGTATTGTGCTTGAAGTCTTCTGTAAATGTAAGTGTAACCGATAAGTTGGTATTCCAGTGTAGCATCATAGTTTGTTAAATTCACAGCAGTTGCACAGCACCAAAATGGATGGTGTAAAATAAACAAATATGGTCAGACTTTTAATATTAAAACATAAACATTTGCTTTTTTTTTTTTTTTCTGAATGGCCGAGAGAATCCTTTTGTTATATGTTGTATTGGACTGAAGGGTAAAAAAAAAAAAAAAAAAAATATATATATATATATATATAT
>JAAGKR010005236.1:0-13868 GCA_011419295.1 Clarias macrocephalus | reverse complement strand
TCAGTCCAATACAACATATAACAAAAGGATTCAAAAAAAAAAAAAAATATATATATATATATATATATTTTTTTTTTTTTATTTGTTTGGTTTTTTTTTTTTTTTCAAAAAGAAATATTACATAATATTAAAGCATGTTTGAATTACTCTGAATAAATTTCTTGTTTTGGTGGTCTGCACTACTGTACAAGCTTTTGTTTTTGGTCTTTTTTCATACCGTAGCCTTTGTTTCGTCTCATTCTTATTTTTTTCTTTCAGCACTTCTTGCATCGCCTGGTTATCCTTGTTCTTCAAAGGCATCTTACATTTGTCAGCAAATGGCACAGTCAAAACAGCAAACGTTTCCCTTTTGCAGAAATGGCAGTTGGTTTCATTTCAAATTGGAGTGAAAGGCTATTTGGCTGCGAGGGTGAGCGCGCACTTCATCACCTTCAAAGGACAAAGCGATGATGGTTTATGAAGCGTCTGGCGATGTGCTTCGATTGGCCTTGAATTGACTATTGGTGGTGAAAAGGTCCTTTTAAAAGCCAGGAACTGAATCTGGATCTTATACTTGGACAATCGCTGGATGTAGTGAGAATCCTTAATGCTTTACATTAATCTTTCAGTTGGCTGGATTTGACTGGCCTGTGCTCATAGAACTAACCTAATGCATTTCCGTTGCATTAAATACCCCCTTACACTAAAGCACGCCATGTCCCGCATTGTTCCGAGACCTTTGCCTGGATCCTTTAGGACATGTGAGTGCTTTTCTTATGCACTTAATGCATTGTTTATCCAAGCAAATGTTTAATTACTAGGCAGAACTAATTAATTACTCTTTTTCTAGAGCTGACAACATTCCTTCCCCTGGGCGGACAAAAGTGTGTGTGTGTGTTAAGCAGGATGGAGGTGACCCCCCCCCCCCCCCGCCCCCCTCAACCCTCTCTCTCATTTCCCAATTTTTTTTTCTATGGTTTATTTTTAGAGGTATGGGGGAAGAGAGGGTGGATATGGGGTGGCTCCAGGGGGAGAGACAGGTTAACATCACATTAAGTGAAAAGGGCAGTCTCTCTCTCTCTCTCTCTCTCTCTCTCTCTCTCTCTCTCTCCCCCATTTTCTTCTTACTGCATCACAGAGTTAAAATTCCATTACCGTTCTGCAGTAGGACATCAGGTTTATTCTAATGGGAGGAAATGGAAGATATGTACTTGGCTGCTATTTCACAATATCGCAAACTATACACGTGGACATAAGGGAATTAAAGCAGATTGCTGATGCGAGGCTGATTACACTCCCAGGGCAATCCTCAAAGTTATAGTCGAAAGTGTTACCTCCTTTGTGCTAAAGGGTGTCTGACAGCTATTAAATGTTTTCCATGCCCTGAAGGTGAACACAATCCTAAAACTATGGTGAACATTTCAGTGCTCAGCACCTTACTATTATTACATCACCTTCCATGTTTTTCACACCATCTACAGTATGTGTTTTCTGGAACGGTGCACCGATGACGCGGTTCTCAAGTCTAATTAAAGCGACATTACTAAAAATGACCGTAGGCAAACAAAAAGAATCAACATGTTCTCTATCAGCTCCAGCAGACTCGGAGGCATTTTTCTTAGCTTTCAAGAAGCAATGGTACTAATGGATAATCTTCCCGTAGTTGTCAAATATCATCAGCATCTTTAGGGGAAAGAAGAGCGAGAGAGAGAGAGAGAGAGAGAGAGAGAGAGCAAATCCATTCTGGTGTTCCCACTGCAACAAACTCGTCAAAGTTGCTACAGATTGTTTATGTTAGAATGCCTTGGAGCATATCTTAATATGATATGCATAAGCTGTGACATAATGGGAACCTCACTTAGTGTTAGCCTAGCCAGGAACATCAGCCTTGACACCGACCCCTGGCTCTACTATTATTACATGCGAATGTATTAGTGATGATTTGATGGATTTACAGCTGAGATCTATAATAATGTTAATCCTTAAATTCTGGTTGATATCACATCAAATTGCATACACACATTCAATCATGCTCGGAAACATAGGAATACAGTAGCTTTTGCCTTTGCATTCATGTCATCATGGTTTGTCTGGTGCATTATAAATATAACGTAGGTATGGAATGTAACATTTACATTCGTGCAATTGGTAGACGCTCTTTTCCAGAGCGACTTGCTTTAAAGTTTCTGTCATTGGATACATCCTAACACTTTTTAATAGGTTGCGAACTATAAGTACCGCCAGTCAAACACTGTTGGGAAGAAGGTATTTGGGCAATAGTAGCTATCCTGTAGCTTTAAATTGCTTGTTAATCCATTCATTCAATATACTTTAAAGAAACATCAAAATTGCTTGTTGAAGTCTGTAACTCTCACTGTATGTGCTTTAATGAAATGTCTTACAAAACAGTGCAGTGGAATTTATTGCTTGATCTACCTACAGCACATACTTCAAAATATCCCAACTTTCTCTTCTACAAACATCAGCAAAGCCCTGATCGGGTTGCCTGTAGAATGGTTATATCTTGGTGACAGAAAATAGCATCCATCAACTGCAACGCTGTCATATGACTCTCCTGCTTGTGTCGTACACATGATGCATCACCTTGCGGTTCAACATATATTTTTATTTGCAGTGTGAAGGCACACAGCTGAAACATCTGGCAAGAATCTGTACCTATTCCACATGAAACATACTCTGGTATTTATTATTTATTGTTTTAAACTGGAGTTGTTTCTTCACGTGTTTTGGATGAATAAAATTTAAATGTACTTTTTTTGAAAACCAGTTCCAGGGTAAAGATATTCAGAAACGAAATTTTTCTGTGCTAATTTGTGTATGGACAGTTAAAACAGAAATTTTAATTGTGTGAGTATCTTAAAGCTGCCTATTGTAAAGCCAACATAGCTTTACAGTTAGGGATTTTCTTTTCTTTTTTTTGATGGCATTTTTCATGTTTTATTGAATTTTTCTAAGAATTAAAGAAGAAAACCCATGTTTAGGAAAAAATAAATAGCATGTGGAGTAGAGCTTGGTGACTTTTTTTGTTGTGCATTGCAAAATATGATGAAAAAATTGACCCCTGCATGAAAATTCATGTAGCCATTTAACTTGCATCACGCTGAATATTAGGTTTAAAATCAGATGATTGAACCTCTAGGTCTTTCATGCTTGACAATCGCTTGTCGATTGAGAGAGACATAGATACTGTACACACACACACAGACACGCACACACACACACAGACACACACTGCCCTCTAGTCCTAACCTCTTTTAGTAAAAGCTGTGAGGTTATGGTTTGTGGATGAGGGGTTAATGTTAAATGTAATGTGTTAGGGCCAGGTATGTTTCTTCTTAATACCATCAAAACACATCTATTTAAGAGATGTACACACATACCAACACATGATAGTGTGTTGGAATGGTCTCTAATTTATTCACAGATAATGAGGTATTGAACTCTTAAGCCAAATGTTCTCAGTGAACACGTATCACGCACATCCAATACATCAAAGAGCATAAGCCGTTTGCATTTTATGTATAAATCCTGGGAAGTAAGTGTGTATGTATGTGTGTGTGTGTGTGGGGGGGGGTTGTTGGTATAGACATCTGAAGCATGTATTCAAGGCAACAAAGAGAGAGAGAAAGAGAGAGATGTCAAAGTTAACACACTCAATGGAAAATATCAAAACACTGGTTTATTCTTGCTTTTTAGATATTCATATATAGATATATGCTATATTGCCAAAAGTAACATTCAATTCTTAATACAAAGGGTTTAATATGATATTGGGCCACCCTTTGCACCTTCAAGGTTTAGGAGTGTGTTTATGGGAATTTTTGACCATTTTTCTAGAAGTGGATTTGTGAGGTCAGACACTGATGTTGGCCGAGAAGGCGTGGCTCGCAGTCTCCGTTCTAATTCATCCCAAATGTGTTGAGCCCAGTCAAGATCTTCCACACCAAACTCGCTTATCCATGTCTTTATGGACCTTGCTTTGTGCACTGGTGTGCAGTCATGTTGGAACAGGAAGGGGCCATCCCCAAATCCCGCCACAAAGGTGGCGATGGTGAGGTCGGCTGCCGCCGCGACTGCTCCAACCTCTTTTACTTTGTTTTTGTCTTTTAAGTACATTTTTAGTAACTTTATACCGGCAAATTCATCACCATTGAGTGCATTAGGTACGATAGAGATCCTCTTATTTCTATTGGTGTGATCACAATTCAACGGTTTTAACTCCGCATCCGAGCTGGCCGAGTGAGATCCTGAGGGAGAACAAAGGACGCAACATGAGCGGCGGCCCCCGGGGAAACAGGCCGGCATCAGGAACAGGCTGAGAGCCCATGCACATCGCACACCTCTGCCTAGCATCCTGCTCGCCAATGTCCAGTCACTGGAGAACAAACTCGATGACCTTAGGGCCAGGGTAAAGTTCCAGAGAGACATATGGGACTGCATTCTCCTCTGCTTCAACGAGAAATGGCTGAACCCAGAGGTGCCGGACCACACCATCCAGCTGGCCGAGTTCCTCTCGGTTCACCGCATGGACAGGACACAAGACTCGGGAAGTCAAGGGGAGGCAGCATGTGTTCAATGACGAACAGCAGCTAGTGCAGCAGCGCGAGCGTTGTTCCTCTCCCACGCTCCTGCACACCCAACATGGAACTATTGACTATCAAATGTTGTCCTTTTTACCTTCCTCTGGAGTTTACATCGGTCATAATCAGCGCCGTTTATATACCACCAAAAGCGGATATGGACACTGCCTTATGTGATCTGCATGATGCACTCGCACAGCACCAGACATAACACTAGGACGCTGCGCTTATTGTGGTGGGGAATTTTACCAATGCCAACCTCAAACACGCAGCGCCAAACTTTTATCAGCATTTCACTTGCCCTACCAGGGGCGAAAGGACACTGGAACACTGGTACATTACAATCAAAGACGGCTACAATGCACAATCTCGTCCACGCCTTCCTCATGCCAAAATATAAACAAAGACTCAATCAAGAAGTTCCGGGTTCAGAGGGAGGTCGCGCGCTGGACGGACCAATCGGTGTCTGCGCTACTGGACGCACTCGATGACTGAACACCTTCTATGCTTGCTTCAAGGCTGCAGCTAAAGACGCTAGTGATGCTAATGCTAGACAGTAAGACACTGCCAGCACCGGAAACACGTTCATCATCTCCGAGCATGATGTGAGGAAAGCCTTCAGGAGAGTGAACACCAGGAAGGCAGAAAGCAGGACCAGACGGCATCTCGGGTCAAGATCATCAGAGCCTGCGCAGACCAACTAGCACCTGTGCTCACAGAGATATTCAACATCTCTTTATCTCAGTCGGTGATCCCCACATTCTTTAAGGAGTCTATCATTGTTCCTGTTCCGAAGAAATCCCATCCTGCTGGCTTCAACGTCTATCGACCTGTAGCCCTCACCTCAGTAGTGATGAAGTGCTTTGAACGGCTGGTCAGAGACTTCATCATCTCTTCACTACCAGACACTCAGTTTGCATACCGCTCGAATCGATCTACGGACGATGCCATCTCTCATCTCCTTCACACATCATTCACTCACCTGGACACTAAAAGGGGGGATTATGTTAAAATGCTCTTTGTCGACTACAGCTCAGCATTTAATACCATAATTTCCTTCATACTCACCACCAAGCTGGAGCACCTGGGACTCAGCTCATCTTTGTGTCAGTGGATCTCCAACTTCCTAACTGGCAGACCACAGGCAGTAAGGATGGGCAGACATGTCTCAGCCTCCCTCACTCTCAGCAGTGGAGCCCCCCAGGGTTGTGTTCTGAGCCCACTGCTGTACTCCTTGTACACCTATGACTGCGTAGACACCATCACCATCAAGTTTTCTGACGACAGCGTCGTGGTGGGCCTGATCTCTGACAATGACAAGACGGCCTACCTGTCAGAGGTTGGAAATCTGGAGAACTGGTGCCAGAGGAACAATCTCTTCCTGAACGTCACAAGACAAAGGAGTTGATAGCAGGACAGGTGAGCACTACAGGGGGTGGTTCGATCAGCTGAGCACATCATCTGTACCAAGCTCCCTGACCTTTAATCAATCTACAACAAGCGGCGCTGGACCAAGGCCAGGAAGGACCTCAGCCACCTTACCAATGAACTGATCCCTCCGTTATGGTAAGGAAAGCGCTTCCGCTCCCTGAAGGCGAATACAGAGAGACTGAGGAGGAGCTTCTTCCCGCAGGCGATACGTGATTTTTAAGGTCACAGGCGGTCGTGTAAGCATTTCACTGCATATCATACTGTGTATGACTTTGTATGTGACAAATAAAATTTTAATTTGAATTTGGAGTTGGGAGCATGAAATTGTCCACAGTGTTTTGGTTTGCTGAAGCATAGGGAGTTCCTTTCACTGTGGCCGAGCGCAACTTCTGAAAAGCAACCCCACCTCATAATCCCCACCTCATAATCCCCACCTCATAAACAACCCCCTCCACTAAATTTTACACTTGACACTGAAGTCAGACAAATATTGTTCTCCTGGCAACCTACAAACCCAGACTCATCTGTTATGTGGCGCGGGCTGGACAGCCGCACCACAAGATGCAATCATACAATCATTCTAATAAGAGCCCTAATGCAGAGCTTCTGAAGGGGTCAATGAAATAGGAGTTATGGAGAGTGCTTATAACATGCGCGGGAATACCTTCCCATTTGAAGATAGCATGGAATTATTAATTAGAAACTAAAAAGAAAACCAAAGAGAATTAAAAATAAAAAAACTAACAGAGCTCCGCCATCTCCTCGAGACTGAACAGGGCCCTGGAAAGTATGGAAGGTATGAGGACCCTTAAATAGATTGTGTTATTGTGTTGTGACAGTTATTACTTATTGTGCTTACGGCACCGGCGCCTGGCAACCATGCATTGATCGCGCACCTGAGGATCTGCCTATTCTGAACAGTGCAAAGTATTTTCACATGGTTTTGCCCCTCGTAAGACCTGCATCGTTATATCGTCCATTGGATTTCCAGACAGAGACGTATGATCAATCACTCCAGAGAAGACGTTTCCACTGCTCTAGAGTCCAGTGGTGGTGTGCATCTGATTGTGCATTGCACTTGGTGTTGTAAGGCTTGGCTGCAACTGCTCAGCCATGGGAATTTATTCCATGACGCTTTCCACGCACTGGTTTTGAGCTAAGCTGAAGGTCACATGAAGTTTGTAGGTCTGTAGCTATTGACCTCACACTGTGATTATAATTGTGATAGCCTACCACTTAGAATGCTGTCCTTCCCAATCGCTTCCACTTTGTTATAATTCCACTATTTGACTGTGTAATGTTTAGTAGCAAAGACATTTCATGACTGGACTTCTTGCACAGTTGGAATCCTATTACCGTACACACTGAACTCCTGAGAGCGACCCATTCTTTCGCAAATGTTTTTAGACAGAGTCTACATACTTAGGTGCTTGATTTTATACACATGTAACAATAGAAGTGATTGGAACCCCAGGGTAAGTGAATACTTTCTGCAATATAGCGTGTATACACAAAAAGGCTGCCAATTGCATTCTGTGGTCATTTGAGGGATTGCTTGTGTACATCCTTGAAAATGAACAGTATTCAAATCTAAGGTGCAAAACCAGAGTAAAACAACAGGAGCAGAATAATACCATGTGAACCTGTGTCTGAAGCTGACTAAGGAAACTCGAGTTATATCTTAAAATGAATACTTATGTATTAAGTGCTAAAAGTAACTGGTTTTTCCTATTGCATTTTTCAAAATCTCCAGCAGTCTTCAAACCTATGAAAAGATCAGGTTTCTAAACGTAAGGTCACAGTGTCCATGCTTGGACACAGTTCCTGACAGCCATCATGACTACAATGATTGAAAGTTTCAACAGACCTCATCTGTCTATTGAATGTCACTTTTAATCTCCCAGATGTACATAAAGTATGCAGGTGCTGCTTTTGCATGTGCATGCAAAGTCATGCGTCAAGCACAAACTGACCTTCAAGCTGTATTAATGGAGATCTCTAGCTCTTCATATTGTATTCTATTAAGTTTATCATTTTTTAATTTAGCTTTGTGATCATGCAAAGCATGGTTAAATATTGGATCTTTTATTTTCTTGGTTAGTTAGCTAAAGAATGAATGATTTGTCCAACCTTGTTGTATGTACAGCGATAGCTTTAACATCAAAGTGAAAGTTATATGGCCAAAAAAAAAAAAAAAGAAAAAAAATCTGAATTACTGAATTGAAAAAGGATCACCCCTTATCTAAGAATGTCTTGTAAATTCATTTAGGTGAAGCTAATCATCTGCCCAATGGCACACAAAGCCATCTGACTTTCAGCTGTGATCAGCCGTGGCCATTTCGAGAAGCTCAGCATGGCAAGCTGGAGCACAAGTCAGGAGATTATTAAAAAAAAAACTCACAGCCTAGAATGAAGTCTGTTAGTAAGAAGTGGAAGGTTTTTGGTACAACACAAATCCTGGATCAGGACATCGCTCCAAACTGGATGAAAGAGCCAGTAGGAAAATAGGCCTACAGCAACTCTGAAGCAGTTGCAGGAATTGTGTGAATGTGACAACAATATAACACAATTTATGCAAATGTGGCTTATATGGGAGCGTTTCAAGAAAAAAAGCCTGAGCAACTGAGCGTTGCAAAAATGCATCTTAGAGATCACAAGCAATTTAATAATATACACAATACCAAACAATATGTCTGGCAGAATCTAAAACTTCTTTGAAAATCTGTGACCATCAAATTTAACTCAACTTGAGCAGTTCTACAAAGTCTAGATGTGCAATTCTTTGTGTGCCACTGAGAAGGTGATTAGCTTTAAGTTATTTTTAGAAGGGGGCGTGATCCTTTTTCAAATCAGTTGTTCTGTTTTTTACTTTCTTCAGATATGTTGGTGTCATATCTTGGATGTTAAAAGTTGCATTGAGTAAATACAGCTGAATGAAACAAAACTATGTCTGTCTTTATTTTAGGCAACAAAATGTGATTATTTTACAGGGGGTGATGCTTCTCCATACCCACTGGATGAATCCGTATATATCCGACTACATATTGGTAAATATTTTCTGCAAGAAAAGCGTAGAAGGCAAATCAGAGCAAAATGGAACATAAGGCATACAAACAGATTGTCCTACCCCTGCCCTCCCTATGTTATGTGCTTAGCAGCAAGCATGTGACCATTGTTACTGTTGGTATTTATATGCTGTGATACCCCTGTCCACAATTTTCAGTTGTTCCTGTGTTTGTTTTTTTTTCACATACTCATTAGATTAGCAGTGGCATAATAGGTTGTTAAATATTGCTTCCTCACAGCTTCATAGTTCCCACTTCAATACTAAACATGGGTTATTGTTTCTGTGCCTGTGTGGGTTTCTTTCTGGTTTGACTTTTTCCCACCTCCTAAAAACATTCCACCGTGGTTATTGGCTGCACTTGCCCTTAGGTGTGAATAAGTGTGTGAATGTGTGTACGTGATGCTCTGCGACCGATCTGACTGGTGTTGATCTGACCCAATAGTTTAAAAATCCCATTACATTCTTACTTGTGTCTTTATTTACTTTTCATACTGAATTTTTACATCATTGAAATATTGCAACTGTTTTATGGCAGCATATTTAAAAATGTATGAATGGTGTGTGTTTAGCAGATGTCTACAGATAACTGATAACTGATTTGCCTAAAGTTATTTCGTTTTAATGGGAGGATTCGTAGGATGAACACATCCTACTCCTTTTCCCAGCAGCTTCAACCAGGATAGAGATTTAAAGGTTCCTGTCCATTAATCCTGTCATCTGTCTAGATTGACGTAACCTGCTGTTTCCACAGGAGTTATTAGGTGTCATTGTGTTGTCCTTAAAATACAATACTGTCAGGAGCTGTTATTTTCCAGTTCATCTGATTTTAGGCCATTGCTTGCACTTATTCATACGTCAAACTGACACTGTGATTCGCAGTGTCGTACTGCATATCCATGAATATAAGACAAGACACCATGCAAAAACTCTGGGAAAGGATTTCCAAAGTCTAGTCTAGTCTAGTTCCCTCTCCCTGTCTCTCCCTGTCAAGCTACACATGTTGCTCCTGAGCTGCCAGTAATCCAGACCCCCTCTGCCCTCAGGACCTGTCTGACTCCTGGTGCCCCGCTTCTTGTGTGGTTTGCCTGTGGTGACTGGGGACGGTTCCACTTTACCATGTAGCCGGTCCTGGCCTCAGCTGATGCAGACAGCTGTTCTCTGAGGACTTGAGACTTCCCTGACTATTGAGCCTACCATCGCTCGACATCATCGTATCTGAGCTTCCAATAACAAACTGGATTCAATATTAACTTAAACAAATAATCAGTTATATATAACTTTCAACAGCCTATTACACAGAATGACTGGAAAACAATTATTGCTCTCCCAAATGAGGATGGGTTCATGAATGAGTCTAGTTCCTTTCAAGGTTTCTTTCTAATGCCATCTCAGGGAGTTTTTCCTTGCTCTTGGTCTTGCTTATCAGGGACAAACCGATCATTTTTATTCGTACATATTTTCTCGCACATTTCCATAATTTTCTTTTCTTTCTGTAAAGCTGCTTTGCGACAGTGACCATTGCTAAAAGCGCGATACAAAGAACTTTTGTAAGGTTGAGTATCTTATTAACAATAAGTTGTACTTTTTTGTTGTCAGCCAAATAAACTTCCTGTTCAGTAACCGGAGAGTGGATCACAAATGAGAATAATTTTCAGAAGTTTTCTGAAAATAAGAACTAATCCCAGTAAAAAAAAAAAATAATAATCAGGTTTGCTTTTCTAATTAATATCTATTGGTGCAGGTGTTTGTCTAGATTGAGCAAGTAGCTTATTTTATAGTAGCTTATTAAAACCTGCACATAACTGTTCATAACATGATTTTTACACAACATTTTTTATTTCATTTATGGTGCAAGTTAAACTATAGGCAGAAATCTAAGTACTAAGTAAGTATCTAAGTATCTGTGTGACCTACAGTTTGATGCATATGCAGGATGCTATCAAAACTTCTGGTTTGTAATCTAGCACATAACTGCTCAAAACTTCACTTCTAAACAGTTTATGGTGCAGGTTTAACTTAAGGCAAATCTCTAAGTACAGCCAAAGGTTCACTAAATTCTGTCCAGGCAGTTTTGGCGATGCTGTGACAAAATCTGGCTGGACAGCCAGACAGGCAAAAAAAAAAAAAAAAAGAAAATTCTAGTTTGGGTCCTCCAATGTATGAAATATAAATATTTAATAAAAAAAATCGAGTTCTGACCAATGTACAAACAAAACCTTTCGTTTATTTATGTAGATATTATATACCCTCCTCATGAAAGACTGAAAAGAGGGTTTTATAAAAGTTCTTTGACGAAGCAAAACGACATGTTGTTCACAAGATCGTTTGCGAGTCCACAGGTTTTAAAATCAGTGTGAGATTGATGAGATAATTCCAGTTAAATCCGAGTGCTGCATTCGGCTTCAATAAGTATCTCATTATGGGAAGTGGAACAACGTGAAAAACTCTCCAGCACTCCGGCTCACCTAGAGATCCTTCAAAATGTCGTAGACAATTGATTTGAAGTGTGTTAGAGGGATATGGTGGAGGAATAGGAGATTTCTTAGTTTGTGTGTGTGTGTGTATGTGTGTGTGTGTATAAACAGTAGAGAGAGTCTCTGAATTTAGTCTAGTAGGTAGTAGGTGTGAGTTTCTGAATTAGTCTCTACAGCTCTGTGTAAAACACTCACTCACTCACTCACTCACTCACACACACACACACACACACACACACACACACACACACACACACACACACACACACACACACACACACACACGTGCACGTTTTTCCAAAGGGATTTCTTAAAAACACAAATTCTTTATACATAGGCTCATTTGCGCTGATATTAGGAAAAAATGCAGCCAAACTGATCCTCAAAATAAATGAATAATCAGTGAACACTGAAGACATCAGTAACATCTTTGAAATAACACTTTAAGATGTCTCTTAATTGAGTAAGGTGTAATTTAACATGTGGAGGGATTCTGTATAATTCTGAAATCATTGTACTGTACTAAATGCTAAAGACTTTGGTTTAAGTCTGACTACAGTTAAATGTTTTATTAAGTTTTCTTTTTTCATTAAAGACTATATACACTGTTTCCAAATTGCAATTGAGTCTTAGATAAAATAAAATTTTCAGTTACTTCCTTTGTTTCATCTCGCATAATAAACTAGTGCCTAATTGTCAAGTAATTCATGAATCTAAAATTGTGTGTATTTTTAGTATGCTGGTTTCTGTCAGTCACTTTTGTCTCTTTGTCTCTTGATGTAGGTCTGCATGAGTCATCTCTGTGAGTGTTCTGTTTCTAAGATGCTCGGCCTGAGTCCATGGCTCTTCACATACACTCGAGTGCCCGGTACATCTCTTGTCTGCACTCAGTTGCCCCTGGAAACAACCTTCTCAGTGGCACGGGTGAAAGCGGGCACCATCATAGAGCTCTCGAGCAAGGCACTCAGGATCACACGAATAGCAATCTACAGCACTCTCTCCATCCATCCATCCATCCATCTCTGTCTCTCTCTCCTTTCCCCCCTCTCTCTGTCTTTATCTCTCTCTCTCTCTCTCTCTCTCTCTGGTGTGTGTGTGTATGTGTGCGCACGCACTCATGATGTATTACTTTTCCACCGGCCTATTCAGATGCCTGTCCTCTGATGTCTAATCACACTAATGGCTTCATGATAACTCTTGTATAACAGTACTTCTTGTTGATGTTGGGTTCTGCATAGGATATCGGTGACACTGCAATTTTCACCCAACATGCTGTTTATGTAAATATGCCTATAAAATCAGGGCAGTGTTGAACCATTTCCCATCTGTTAGGAAAATGTAAACCATTACATTAATTCAAGCACAAGTATTAACAATGAGATGATACTTTGTAGCGTACATCTAAAATTAAAAAAAATTTTAATACACTTTGCGAGAAATTAATTATGAAGAAAAATGAAAGATATTATGAAGATAGCGAAAAGGAAAAAAATAGATACTTGAATATTCAGTGAGATGAATAAATATCCTGATTATTAGTGCTAAAATCTCCTTGCCGTTGCCAGATGTCTAGGAAGGCAAAGCTGGTGGTTGTGATTGGTTTCTCAATCTTGAGCAAATTTACAGTATGTTATACACTTTACTTTTGTATGTGTGGCATTCTTACCCTATAGTAGTAAGTAAACATATAAGTATGAGTTAGCTGCATAACATTCTGTGCCAAAAGCAACCCGGTATTTCTATTAACTTTGCTGCTTTTCTACAAGAACAGAAACCCCAAAATGCGAGGTGCGATTGTATTTTTTTGTTTTTTTCAATTGCTTTAGCATTGTTTTGACTTAAGTCATCATGCGGACTTATAAATCCGTTAACGTACTGAGGCGTGATTTTGAGCATGTCAGATGTGAAGCCGGCTAGAGCACTTTCTACCTTTATGGTATCCTAGTACTAGTGAATCACTAGGATAAGTGCATTAGTGTAGCAGCTGATTATATAAAACAATAAAGGGAGTTTTTACTCTCATAACTTTAATTATCTTATAATTTTTTTATCCGGCACAATCAAAAGTCCCCACTTGACTTGAACTCCCCTCTTAACAATTAGAAGATGCAAGTACATTTGAGTTGAGCAATTACAAATATGTGCATTTAAAAAGGAACAAAGTCCTCTACTGGGTTCTTTATTAATAGTTTATGTACTGTAACCAAATACAGTACATAAAAAAAAACAAGAAGATACTTCTAAAATACAAACTATCCAAACTTTTCCGGTTGTATTTTAGTAGCAAAAGCAATAACATATTTTTCATAGTACTGT